>KN479296.1:0-25912 GCA_000787095.1 Periophthalmodon schlosseri | reverse complement strand
CCCCACCCTCTCTCTCTCTCTCCCCCCTCCCGCCCCGCTCCCCCCCCGGCAGCGCAGAGGCACACCAGATCACTGCCATTCTGTCTCATTAGAGCCTGGCTAATTAGGGTAGCCTCTTCCAGGGGAGAGGGGAGTGAGCGCGAGGGGCCGGGAGAGGGAGGTGAGGTGGCGGGGACGGGGGGTAGGTGATGGGGGGTCTGTACTGGTCACTGTGGGGCTTTGAACCCCGTGGCGTGCCTAGTTCCCGGGCTGCGTGTTTGGTGGCAGCAGGGGCTCTAATTCCGGTCGCTCTCTCTGGAAGTGTTTGGCTCGTCTCCGACATAAAAGTTACGCCACGAGGACGGCTCCCAACCCGCTCTGCGTCACCCTGCCTCACCTCCCACCGCTCGCACTGCAAAAAGAGACTGGCTACAACTCATCAGTTAAATGGCAGAAATTCGAGATTTGGTTTTGTATTTAAACTTAAACTGTATATAAACAAAGGTATGTTTTTGTGTTTTTCTAATTATGACTTGGTTTGGTGAGAGAGTACCTGTGGTAAATATGGCAGTTTATGGGAAAAAAGTACAAAGCGCTGAGTTCTAAAACAGAACACATCTACCTCAGTCATCAACCTGAAAATTCCATCCAAAATGCAGGGACAATATACACACAAGGAATTTTTCTGACAGTTTAAGCATTAATTTACCAAAAGGTGTTAACATTATGGTTGCTAGGTAACATACCCCTAACGTAGGACTAAAATCAAAACCTTCACCAAAATTACAAAACTAGAAAAGACTAGGCAACATTTTTTGTAAAATCTTAAATCTAATAATGAGTAGTCTAACCTGTCTCATGCACTTTCATTAGCTCAAGTTCTATACATTTTTTCTTGTTCTAGCAAATATATCAACAAAAGTTTAGTCAGCTTAATGAGTAAAATTATCCCACTTCAGATGATATAGTTTGAAATAAGAAAGAATAGATTGAGAAAAAAAATATAACTTTGAAATGTAGACCTACTTACTAAATAAAACTAAAGATTTATAGAACTGAATCAACATTAACGTGTAGATATCTCTTTTTTGCAGTGCAGTCTCTGTTGGGCGACCAGCGCAGCAAGCCTCCTCTGTAGCACAAATGAGAGCCGAGCAGGGAGGCTGGGAGCTTGTGTTGTGGTCCTGCTGTGATGGTTATTATCACCATTAACCCCAGGCTCCAGAACATAGACTGAACCCCTGCTCACCTCTGTGCTATGAGCTCCAGTACGTAGACCACACCCCCGCTCATTCAGGTGCTATGGGCCAACTCTCACAAGAATCTTATGGAAAGCGTTAATAATGTTATAATGCTGTTACTTCATCAAAAACATACCTGGAGTTGTGTTTTGTATCATTCACACATGTTTGAGTAATCCTGCATTATTAGTCTGAGATGGGCAATTTCGGGGCTGAAATCATCCAAATGATTCTAGTCAAGGTGTATGGAGTTTAAAAACACAGTGGAGCAGTAGTATTATCACATGACATCACAAGGTGTGTTTTCAGACTGATAGAAGAACACAGCCTAAATATGCAAAATGTGTGCGTTAAAGGTGTGAATGACACAAAATAACTAAAAACAACTCCGGATGTATTTTTGATGAGGAAACAACATTATAACATAACATAAGTCTGGTACTGGCCCTTTAACTATGCGTGTAATACTTGCTAAATCAAAATTTTCACACTTTTAATAAAAAAATATATATATATGTCTACATATTTAATTTGCCCACTTCTTCAGAACCAAGCACATTGCGACTTCATCCAGTAGTGCTCTTCTGTGTTTTTGAAGTCAATACACATTCACCAGACTTTATGGGGCAAATGCAGAGGAAAAATGACCCTATGAGGACAATAAAGTGACGGTAGGATGGTAGGAGGCGATGGATACTATCTCCATAACCTTAAACTCATTCTTATCAAGTCAGAGCTCAAATTTCCTTCCCTAATCAACCAGCTAATCAACTTATAAAGTAAATTACAGGCATATGCATTATTGGAGATTACACAGGCTGTCCAAAAGTCATTTAAAAACCCTGAATAATGTATATTTCAGGCCATTAAGCATAATTGTATTAGCAAATAATTGACTCCAACAAACTTTTCTGGCATTGCTTGGAATTAAACTGACACGCCATCTCCTGAAGCGTTCCTGGAACCTGGGAGCAAACTAAGAATAATTGTGATTTCATCAGACAATAATAACTGCCGTCATCAATCACAAAAACTGGCATGGATGACTTCAAATCTGTCTGCCCGGACTTGAAATGGCAGTAGATGATTAGCTGGGATCCACTCGGCACAACGCGTGGCAGTAGCGGAGTGATGGAGAGGAGGCTGGGTATGGGAGGGGGGGGGAGGAGAGAGGGGGGAGGAGGGGGAGCCCTGGGTACTGTGGTTACGAGCCCTGAGAGGTCCCCTCCAGTGGCAGCGCTCCAAAGACCGCACCACAATAAGACTCACTGGAGGAGGCGGAGGAGGCGGAGGAGGAAGAGGAGGAGGAAGAGGAGGAGGTGCATCTATTAGTCCATATGGAGAGCTGAGAATCCAAAGGTTGGAACTGATATTTATGGTATCTGATATCTATGGTACTTTGTGGTGTTAGTGTGTACTACCAATAAATTATCTATTTAAAAACACTGTGAATTATTTAAAAACATTGAAGGGCCAGTACCCGATTTTTCCCATGTATTTGAGCACAATTTGTCTTGCCGCCGTAAAGATATTTGGTATAACCAGCTCTCGAGGTCAAAATAAGTCAGCTGCGTCCTGTCAGCTTCTAATTATAAAACGTGTCATTGTCTGATCATCAGCGTTAGCATGCTTGTTGTTGTTAGCATTACCGTCACAGCAAAACTTCGCTCTGGTCTCTCAAAGTTGGGAGAAGCGCTTATAAACTCATCTTGTGAATAATTAGGATGCTCTTCTATTTTTTTTTTTTTTTAATTTTGTGGTGAGAATTATCATCACAATCATCAAATGTCTGAAATCATGACATCCCTCCCAAAATCACATTAAAATAATTATAAACTTAGATTTCACAGTTTTATGGATTCTAAATATAGTGATGTTGGTGTAATTCTATGTGAAAAATAAGACAAATGACTGGAGCTATTGAGATTGCGGGATAGGGTTACGGAACACGCTGCTAATCTCCAACCCTATCTCCAACATGATCCATTTTCAGCTCAAATCTGCTCAAGTGGAGAATCAGCTGATCCTGGGGCATGTGGAGGGGCTCCTCTGACAGACCTCCCCACACCACACACACACACACACACACACGCGCATTTACACACGTACACACAACACTATGCTGTGATTTCCCAGAAGTCCATATGGGCACCGTGCCAGGGCCGCCCATCCTCCATCCTCTCCGCCACAGCCGCACCAGCAGCCGCCATATTACGCACCCTGGCATCTTGCTACACTTTGGAGCTCTCTTGCAATGTCAATTGAGTTGTTTTTCAATAAATCAGTGAATCAGTGGGATTTCTTCTTATTACACGAGAGCAAGTATACAGCTAAGAAATTACACGCAACACAATACTATTATAATTTTAGCTTTTTCCTTGACATATAGTTGCTATTTGTACTTTCATGCAAGGGTTTTTTGGGGGGCAAAGTTAGGAGGCAGTAAAAATGTTTAGAAACTATTCCAAAATACTTGAAAAATGATAAGAATTTGACACAAAAATCTGACTGTTTGATTTATCTAGGGCTGTAAGCCTTTAGTCGTTTGGTCGATTAATCGGCTGATGGAGTCTTAGTTGACCACAATTTGTGTTAGCTGACTAATTATTTTATTTATATTATAAGGATTTATATGGGACAACAGCAGGAAGGAGAGAGCGAGTTAGCTGAAGATTAGGTATTTTTTGATATTTATCTGTAAAAAGTCAGATTAAATTCATGATTCAAGTTAATCTGTCTTTATATAAATACATCATTTCCTAGAACTTTTTTCTACACAAATGGTTGCTTTTGTCTTGTGAGTGCAAATTGGGTCAGATACATAATAACTTTGAGAGCTTTTGCCAAGCCCTGTTTCTAGTCAACTAACCGATCAGCAGGACAGATCTTTAGTCGACAAATCATTTCTTTAGTTGACTACAGCCCTAGACTTCTCTGCATCTCTGTATAGAACATAATATAAGTCATTTTCAGATTTGCTAATTGCGACCACTATTAGTTTTAACTTCCAGCAGATGTCAATTTCAATTCTGAATCCTATATTGTATACATATCTTACAGCTGGTGGGTACATGGTTGCGTTGGCAGTAGGGATGTAACAATAACCAAATCTCTCGATTCGTCATTTTCACGATATGCATCTCACGGTACGGTATTTATTGCGATGTTTTGTGGAGGCTAACCTATTTGTGAATATGCTACTCCTTCTTTATAAAATGCCTTGACAAGCCTTTGATTCTGTCACAATCCAAATACTTAAGATTTAAAAGTGCTTAATAACAGTTATCAATCATGTAGTCTGCATCGAAACAGAGCAAAGGATCATGGTCTACGTAGTTCCCTCTGTTTTTTTAGCTATTGCTGCACCATAACAATGAATTTAAGCAAAGAGACTTGTAATTTGATTTATTGTGATGGCCCACGGTTATTATTGTGAGTCTTTTGACGATACGACATCACGATATTTTGGTTATTGTTACATCCCTAGTTGGCAGGGCTGCTTAGGCGCTGGGCTCGTCTTGGTGGAGGTGGGCGGGCGGGGCAGGGCTGCTTAGGCGCTGGGCTGGTCTTGGTGGAGGTGGGCGGGGGGGGGGTCCCAGCTGCCCGCCGAGCGCCCATTACGAGATGGAGCCGGAGATAAGTGCTCTCCCAGGCCCCCTTTCACAGGCATAATTAGCACACTTCTTATCTGCTGCTCCGCTCCCATTCACACCCGCCTCCCTCTGCCACCCTCCTCCACCCCTCTGCCAGCGCACCAGCACAGGGAGGCTCGGCCCGGTACGGTGCAGCGCGGCACGGGGGGTAAAGCCTGGCTCTCCGCAAAAGCCCGCTCATCCCGGCCCCAAAGTCAACGCGAGGACTTCTTCCCCCCTCATTCTCGCGTCTTTGAACTCCTCGACAAAAACAGTGGTTTGTGCATCAAGCTGCAATTTGGTAAAACAAAGCTATCTGGGCTATAATCACTCTAATCAGCGAGAAAAACCAAAGTCTGTGCAGATATTTCCCCACGATTCCGCCCGGGCTGATCTATTACCTCCCTCGCAGACACAATGGAGGAGCAGGCAGACGCACCCAAACCTTTAATAAGCGCCCCATTTGAAAATTGCTTTTAATAAGGGCTTAAAGTGGCGCGCTGTTTTCTCTCGTGATTCCAGGACACACAGTGGGGTTTTGTGCGAGCTCGCCGAGATAACAGGGACCCGCTCGCTGTGAGTCTAATATAAACAGGTTTGTTTGGTGTTGAAACACTGCCGACTGCACAATAACACGACACATGTCATTATGGCTGTTAATCACGGCTGCTCCTCTCTGTCTCTCTGTCTGTCTATGGCTTCGTCGCGCGGTATTAAAGAGCAGAGAGATTCCTGTGTGATTGCTCGGCCCTATAGATCGGTTTACAAGGAGACATTTTAGAAGAGAAATAAAAACGCTCTGTGCGGGTGACACCGATTTGCTACGATGTTTGGGAATGTTTTACTCTTTAGCCTTTGGGTTTTAGAAAGTCCAAAATGTTACTGTACATTGTGAACAGCTAGGCCTGTCATGATAATTACTACATCAACTTATTTTTCAGTAAATGAGAGAATGAACAATGTTTAGGGGTCAATATTTATCTGAAGTTTTTGTGGTACATGAAACATATGAGCTGTATAGATACGCTTTTAGAGATGGACCGATATGTGATTTTTAATAGACGATGCCGATTGTTTAGACTCCAGAGCAACCGATGGGTGATAAGCTCTGCTGATATTTTTGGGCCGATATGTAGGGCTGATTTTGATTATTTTCTACAAAATATATAATTGAAATTTACTGCAGTAATCTATAACTCTGTTTTACCACAAACTGGATATGAAAGATGTGTAGTCACATTTTGTGCAGTACCCTTTTTGTACTAAAGTGTTAAAACAAAGCTTAATGCATATTCTTTAGGCAGCTTGTTGGCCCGAACCAAATATCAGCCTCTGCTGGAGATTTAAGGCCAATAGCCCACATGCTAAAAAGTGCAAATATCGGCCCCATATATTTATACGCTTTAACACATTACATATTGCGTTTCATTGTACTTTGTGTTAGTCAATGAAATATCTTTAAACTTGCTTTGAATCGTAAATTAAAATGTAAGGACTCTTTGCTGGTTTACAACAGGTTTTGAAATGCTTTAGAATATTGCTAGTTTAGATCTAGTTTTGTCCTAGTTTAGACATGGTTTATCACTGTTTTAGTCTGACTTAAGTTCAGAACTGATCTAGTCCTACGTGAGACTAGTTTTGGAAATGCTTTAGTTCTGGAGTTAAGATCTGGTTTAGTTCTGGATTAGTCCTGGCTCAATATATGTTAGATAAAAAAATCATTTTTGGGGTCAATATTTATAGTGAGTACTTTTTCTATGTACTAGTATTTTTCTGTTCTACGATGAGATTTGAGCTGTAGAAGATTGAATTATTGCATTCTGTTATGTATTTATTGCATATCATATTTTTTAACATTATATTGTATATTTAGAATAGTTTTTGGGGATAATTCTGCTTTATGGTTTGATTTCAATATTAACATTTATCGTTTATATATAAGTAATATATTACTCTTCAAAATTTGTTATCGTGACAGGCCTTGCTATAGCCCTGATTTAGTTCTTGTTTAGTTCTAGTTTAGTCCCAATTCACATCCAGTTACTTATTATTATTACATTGTTATTACAAATTATTATACAGGTCCAGGGTAACATTGCTTAAGGCATTTTTTCATGTATTTTTGCTGCAGTACAAATATTGTAAAAGCAGCTCTTAATGTCAAAATATGTCAGATATTTTTTCGTCAGAGAATCAGGAGGTGCGCGGACAGTATGCTAGATGTTGTTAGCATTACTGTGACAGTAAAACTGCTCTGGTCTCTGAAAGTTGTGAAAAGCGCTTATAAACTCATTGAGGTGAATAATTAGAATGCTCAGAATGCGAAAGGTAAGGGAGGAAAAACTTTGGACCACTGCAAACCATTTAAAATAAACTAGTTCTGTTTCTCATGACAATTAAACTCAGGTACTGCGTCTTTAACTCATTCAGTATTAAACAGGCTGAAACAAATATTTTCACTATCCTTTCTATTAAATATATCCTATATCAAAAGTTAAAAGTATGTGGTAATGTTTGGCTACATGCCCAAACAACACAAAAATAAGTAGCAGTGTACTGATATTTGAAATGCACTTGACAATGGGTACTAGGTTTGTATTAGGCCTGTCCCAATAACAAACTTTGAAACACAATATATTTCTAGAGATGCACTGCGATAAGCGATAATACTGAAACTACTTTATGTCACTGATACAACAATAATGCAAGATAAGCCTTGTAAACCATTTTTAAATAGACAGTATCATTCAAAAGACTAGCAGAATGAACCAATAATTCACCACAAAATTTACTATTTCAACCCTCTACAGCTCAAATGTTATTGTATTACAACAAAAATACCCCAAATCTCCCCAGAATTTACACACATGATACATTTTGAGCCCCAAAATATATTGTTCTAGGTTTCATTTATTGAACGATAAGTCGATATAGTAATTATCTTGACAGGCCTAGTTTATATTGATGCAACGGTCTACTTTTGACATCTAAGCTAACATATGGGGCTACAGACAGGCCTGTTGACAACGGTTCTTGTGTAGGTACCTGGCTTTTGGAGGCTGCCACTTTAGCGAAGAGCGCCTGAGACACCTTGGCCCTCTTCATCTCTTGTTGGATCTCGTCGTAGATGGTGGAGTTGATGTTGACCAAGCAGTTCTCCGTCTTCCCGTTCCACTCGCTGGGCAGAGTGGAGGGCTTCACCTGACCACAACAGAAACGGGCTCAAGTCAGGAGGCACGCTAAACCATGTAATTAAAGAGCCAGTACCAGATTCTTTCAATGTATTTGAGCAAAACTTGTCTTGCCCAAGTACAGATATATTCTATAAGCAGCTCTTAAGGTAAGTCCGCTACGTGCTGTCTGTATCAAATTATACAGGATTTTATTGTTTGACAATCAAGTGCACGTTAGTTGATGCTAGCTTTACCGTTGTGGCAAAACTCTGCTCTGTGAAAAGTGCTTATAAACTCATCACAGTCAGTACTTAGGATGCTCAGACTAGTTGTGTTTTCCACGTTTTTAAGACAGTAAAAATCAGGTACAGTGCCTTTAGCTTTTAAAAAAGGAATTACAACTTGGGAAACACTATATTCAAATCAAATGTCAGACTTTCCATTCTATTATATTTTAGAGCTCAAAGATTAATCACAATCAAATTGAAAGCTAAATTTGAGCAATTGTCACATCGCAATGCCATCAGCTACTTGGATTATTGTAATGCCCGCTGCAGAGAACAAACTATATTGTCTCCCTGGGGTCCTATTGTGTGTTAACCTGCTAATCCAGTGGTTTAGACCTCTACAAATATGTACTGAAATGCACGGGACTCAGTGTAATAGTTTTAATTCATTGTTTTCTGAAATGTTAATGTTTTTGGAGGTGTTTAGATGGAGCATAGTGAATTCTAAACACAATCACTATATAGGTCCCCCAGTGGTCCTTCCTTGTGTATGCTGGTGGCAGTGAGCTGGTGGTTGGCATGTGCAGAGCAGAGTGGTGCAGTGGGCGTACTGGGCGTCTGGGGGGGTGAAGGTGCACAGGGGAGGTGCTCACAGGGGAGATGCCCACAGGGATCCGGGGGTTCCAGTCGTCCGGCCGCACGCTCTCCTCCCTCCAGGGCTGCTCCACACACACAAACACAGATCAACAAAGCCATTATTCCACTGTTAAGCTGATCATTACAAAATAAATGCAAGTCAAGTGAAACAGAGCCCTTATTCAGCAGCCTGTTGTGTCATGACCAAAATCTTTTGACAAGGTAACAAGTATTCTAATAAAAGCAGCCGGAGCATTAGCATATGAATGGCACAGTATTGAGAGGCGACAGAGAGATGAGAGAAAGTCTAGACAGCTGATAGACGTGAGCATGTGAGCTCTGATTATTTTGACATTTGTGGTCAGGTAGAATTTCTGAGCACCTCTAGCCCTCTGATCCTGTTTTATGACAAAGCCACTGAGTGCTAGGTTAGCATGAGGGGCTAATTGTTGGGCTGGGACGTGCACAAACGGGTCGGTGAGAGAAACATACCTGTGCGTGTGTTTTTATGAGGCCAATAAAAGCTCCTGTGTCTCAGCTCCAGTGGCAGCGCTCTGATTTATGTGCCTGAAGTGAGCGGGCTCCATAGGAGGCTGGCAGATGGCCAGGTACACGCGCTGGCTACACGCGCTGCAGACATGACGGTGGCAGTGTGCGGGAGCACTACATGATAAATGTCACTGGCTTTAAGTCACACAGGGAAATCTATCAGGCCTCTACTTATTGTACTTGAGTGCCAACAATCCTGTGGAATCATTGAAAGCAAATGAAAGCACGAGCTGAGCTTTTGTTTGTGTTTGCTGCAGATGGCGTGGCATGTTCCCTTCATTAGGCTGATTGTTAAAATACAAATGTATTACTCACCATTCTGTGCAAAGCAAGTGCTAATCTCTACCTCGATTCATATTCACAAGAAAACTTTCACTTAATGTTAAACAACAGTTGGTTATTCCTGGTAATTTTTTCCTTGTTTTTAGATTTTTGGTAATGATACCTTAGGGCGACACAATATGTCACCATCAATCATCCTGTGCAAAAACAACATGCACAATATTCTGATCACAGAGGCTGCTACATACCACGCTAACATTAGCACAACTCTTCTTACCACAAACGCCCAAAAAAACACTCTATTATGCTCATTTGATGTGATTATCGATTATTGGATAGCCCTGTTAATACTAGTTGCTGTGTGTTTACTTTGTGAGCACGCAGCACTTCTCTGTCATGTGCTGAGAAAGAGCCTGTCATGTTTGAAGGACAATGGCACAGGTTTCTGTCCCTGACTGGTCTCACAGTGGCACAAGTGTCTAAAACGTGACTGATTTAAGTCCATAAATCCAGGTTAGATTAGGTTTAGTCCTGGTTTAGTCGTGGTTTAATCCTGCTTTAGGCCTGGTTTAGTTCTGGTTTTGTCCTGATAATATCTACCGCCTGGCCTGAAAGTTAAATTATTTTAATTTTTTATGTGTTTTGGCTATCAACATTTGTGTGGAGCCCTGTGAGAAGACTGCTGTATGGGTGAATGAATACAGTTTTTCATAGGTGCACTACTTTTCTGGTAGAGGGTTTGCCACCTGCTTGTCTCCATGGAGATCTAATTGCTTTGTCTGGAATGTTTCACAGTATGGCATTAAATTGATCTTCTTGCTGCTGCACAGATCGAACCTGTAACTTGCCCTGGTGACATCACCTGCTATTTCCCATGGAGACAGAGACAGACAGACAGAAGTTTAGTGCCATACTGTGGAGAGCAATAACATTTCCATGGAGACAAGTAGGTGGCGGATTCTCCTCTGCTAAAAGTTACATAGCGCGCCTTTAATGCCATAGTAGGTAACTTTTTAGCCAGAAAATACAATAGAATAAAAGCATGTCTGTTCTTTTCATTTTGATCAATCTTATTTGTCCTGAAGGAGGGCTTCCGCAATATGGCATAAAACTTCCAACTCTCCATGTATGTTCCAAAGTATGGTTTTAACTTTTTATTTCCGTGGCATCATGCAGGTAATGTGTCACCTTCAGAACGTACCTAATATACCTTTAAGTGTTTAAAAGCCCATATAGGTCTATCTTTGGAGGAGGTGTGATACCTGTACAGGCCTGCTGGGGGGCGTGCTGATGAGCGGGGCAGACGCCATGGCCGAAGCGGCGGTCAGACTCCTCTCTCTCTCCTCCTGGTAGATGCGGTCTCGCTCGGCCTCGGGCAGCTGGAGGAAGTTCTGCATGGCGCGCAGGTTGACCAGCAGGGACTGGGAGGCGGTCTTGGGGTCCTCCTCTTTGCGTAGGATCTCGGAGAGCAGACCCTGTGCGGAGGAGACAGAGGGGTGGGGGGATGGGGGTAATCAGATCAGAGCTGGAGCCTAATGCACTGGACACGGCCTTAAACTGATCACAGCTTTTATAGACTCAGGGCAGTAGGACTACTCTGCCTCCGTGGCTACGCTCACTCACAGATGTAGAAATTTAAGTCATTAGGGATGTAACAATAGGCAACAAGTATGTACGGTACACATTTATCACAATACATACCTCAAAGTTATTTATCGGTGCTGTGTAGGAGAAATGCTTTTTAAAAAACTTTTGTGGCAATCATCATACTCATAATTGGTTAAGTATTTTAAGATACATTTTAAAATATAATAATTATGGGTGGGACACACAATTTTCACAAGACGAGATGAGGCACGAGACAAGACTTTGAAGATTTTGACATAATTTATAATAAGTAAATTGGGTGATGCAGTTCAAACTTTTGTCCTCAGAATGTGTAATTTTTAAATTTTAGCTGTAATTGTGGCCATGCCTTAAAGGACTACAGTTTCTCAAGCCGTGTAATTCCAAGCCGAATGTAAACACAATCTCACAAGATCATTTTTGTCATGTGAGTTGCCTGGAATCCAGAACACACACTTCTTCAATACTTTATGAAGATGTGAGTGTGGTCACCGGTGAATCTCCCTGTTTTCAAATAGGGGTGACTGACAGGTGGATTAGCCAATCAGGGACATGCATGGTCCAAAACATTGCGGATTCTGCAGAATCTAGCCAATCAGGGACATGCATGGTCCAAAACATTGCGGATTTCTGCAGAATCACTGAGCAAAGCACTAAACTCTGTTAATCTGAGGTGAGCGAAATTTGATTTTATTTGTAAATCACAGGTGACCAATGAGCTCCTTCATTTCACATATGTCACTGAAAAATACAAATCTGATTGCACGATCACGTTTGACCGGGTTTGAAACACAATGGAGGACGTGGGGACCAGACTGATATCAATCTGTATAAAAATTACAGAGAGATATCAGTCTAGATTTGCCAGGCAATCGTGTGTACCATGCTGCAATGTAATCTCGTGAGATCGTGTGGTACAAGATCTTATATATTTTTTAAGTTGGCTGCACTGAAATTAAAGCTTCAAATTACATAGTGCTGCTTTTATGTTATAATTATTGGGGTAGAAAATACAGTTACTCATCAACAACAATAAAGTTGGGTACTCCAGCTTTAAGCAAAAATAAGGTTGAACATTCCAACATTCCACCAGTGCATTCTAGCTCCAGGGGCGATCACCAGATGATGGCTCATAGAATTCCATATTAATGAAGCTTCACATGCACAGTTGGGGTTAGCTTTTTCTTTTTTTTTTAGTTTATAGAAATACAGTTTTGCTTTGTGGGATGTGATTTTTAATAACATCTTTGATCGAGTTTCAGTTATCCATAATGACCTATGATCAGCTTGGGTGTTTTTAATGGCGAGATCTACAGCCAATCCTCTGTCAGTAAAAGTATATGGTTTGGAGCTGACTTTTCAAGAGATTTTAGATATTTTTTTGTGTTTTGTGTAGATTTCTTTTGGACATTTTTATTTGTTTTTAAAAAAGACTATATAAAATCAAATGGATACTCATGATAAATCTATATGACATTTTTTTTGTTTTTGTTTATCAAATTGTCTAACACTAATTCTTGAAGAAACGACTTAAAATATCCCAACTAGAGTTTAGTTGTAGTTCCTAAAAATCAGCTTGCTCTTTATCTCAATGGGTCTTTTAAATGGCTCTACATCTCCTGTCTTCCCTAACTGCCCACATGCTTTGCTTCCATCGCCTCTCTTCCTTGTAATTGACTTTGTTGGACATATTCTCAGGCTGTGGGGGGCGGGTGGCGGAGGAGAGGGAGGGAGAGGGAGAGAGAGAGGGAGCAGCTTTGCGGATGGTAGCGCTGTAAGCTAATCAGTGCTTCCTCTGTCTGCTCTTCAATAGGAGTGGATTCCGTCATTATGCGAGCGCTGGCTGTATTCTGCGCTGTGATTGGGCCTTTTCATGCGCTCGGGGGCCCACACGCTGCGCACACCGGCTCTGCTCCTCTCCTCGTCAATAGGTGTGATTTGGTCATAAAACAAGGTGATGGGAAAAACGGGCTCTATTAGGTCTTATTTATTGGGCTACGGCATTTTCTGTTTCATGGAGAAAAATGTGGTGTGGCTAGTCCACATCAAAAACATACGATTTTTAGTAAAAATTCTTAAAATCTTGGTTATGCCAACAGTTAGGATTAAAGAGTGGGTATTACACTTCTATGGGGGATTAATTGTTTGACATATATATATTTAGATCATCATGTTACCTTTTATGGTTTTGAAAATGCTATATTTGCCAAAAACAATGTATTAAAACATATAATTAGTTTAGTTTTTGACACCCACCAATGATACTACTGCACATCACATCAGGTTTGTGAAGTTGTAGTGAATTGTTTTGTATCCTATATTTGTATATTTATGGAAAATTACTGTGTGTTAAATGGATGATGTAGGCTTTTGGGCTGAGTCTTGGACAGAATTGCACAGCTAATCAAAAGGAGGGTTCAAATATGGCCCAGGAGAGATCGCTAGATTACTCAAACATGCATGGATGACATTTAAAAACTCTTGAGGCATGTTTTTGATGGGGGGACAACGTTATAACATATTAGAAAGCTCCAAAAAGTTGATTTTGCACAATACCCCCTCTTTAAACTTCTATCATCTATCTCTGTGGAGACAAGCTACAATAATTCTTCAAGACACTTTAGAGCAACAAAAACGCCTGTAATTTACTAAATGTATAGGAGTGAAGTTTAATGCCATATTGTGGAGCCGTTCAATGACTTTAATAGAGACAAGTGGTGGATCACTCAAAAAGTTACATACTGCATCTTTAAATCTGCCTGTCATTCACTCCGTCTCACCAATACAAAAAGTGACAAAAGTATAGTTTTTATATTGTTATATTGCCCACTACGGATGCACCGATCCAGCTTTCTCAGTTTCGATACCAATACTGACACTTCCTGACCTAAAGTTTTAATTTATCAGTTTTTGTGCTTTGGGTACTGTTTTTATTTTGTTTGTATTTTATTTTATGTTTTGCTATTTTTGTTTTGTTTATATTTATTTTAAAAATACAATACATTCTATAGGCCTGTAATGTTTAACTAAGATGGGTACAAATCTTTATTGTTGAGATTTTAGTGTGGTGGGATACAGGAGGGTTATTGGTCCATAAATGATCAAATTTCACATCATTTGGTGCATTCAGACTTATCCTGGTTTGATCCTGGTTTGAGCCCAGTTTTGACCAGATGTAGGCTTGGTTTAGTCCTGGTCTAGTCCAGGTTTAGTCCCAGCTGATATGGTGCGTGTGCTAGTGAGAACGCAGCCACTAATTCTAGACATTAATAAATTCACAAACAAACACTTTCTTCCTAAGACAAGTGTGTTAAAACAATATAAAATGCGCAAAATGTACATACTTTGAGACTGAATAATCGGCTTCGTTCTTGTGTAGACAGTGTAACAATTAAAAGTTTACGGGGGCAGGTATGTCTCATGTATCTAGAGTGCACTTTATGTGAGGGCAGGTCCAAACATGTCAGAAATGCAGAGGTGATAATCGCTTGGCGCCGCAGACTTTAGATTAGCATTATGGGACTTTATGCTATATTATGTCATGAGTATCGGTCTCTTGTCTATGTATTGCTCCCTCCCTTACTTACTCACCTTCCCCGGCCCCTCCCCCATGGTGTTATTAAGGCGCATATGGCATACAACAAACTGCTAATAAATAAGCCCTCCCTCGCTCGCGCAGCCACTCTGGAACAGTGGCTTTATGGGTGTGCGGAGGGAGGGAAGAGAGGGAGGGGGTTGTCATGCTCCAGTACTGGCAGATCCTTAGCACATCCGAGTGTTTACATAGACCTCATTGTGGGGTTTGTGGATGCATTTTTGATATGTGGAGAACTCGTATGTAAGTCATATGTTAGGTGTGGTTTTGATGGGTTATTCATCAGGTGGTTTATGTCAATTAAAGTCAATTGTTAAAGTACAAAAAGATACAAAATGTGGATATTATGATATTTTTCCAGGGCAATTACACTTATACTATCTTATTACTATGAGGGGAGTAAAGACTCTACTAGAGCTGCTTAGGTAGTGTCCAAATATCTTTTTTTTTTTAAATCTCTTTGGTCTTTCCACAGAGTCAGATGTGATGAAACATGACAGTATCTGTTTGCTTGTTGTTCACACTCTGCTGAATAGAAAAGCACAGGACTCCAGCTCCAGTCACTGGTTTTATAAGAATCTAGTCCAACAGATAAATCTTAACCCCAGCATCTCCCCCTCACATGGACAGTACAGTTCTTCATCTGTCCTGCCAGAGCTCACCTGCGTCCTGTTGAAAGCCACCCGTGCAAACACAGCCTGGGAGATGCCGGCTCTCTTGAGTTCGTCTCTGACCCACTGGTAGATCTCTGAGGACACGTCTGTGTTGGAGGCCACCTGGGGCTCCATGGGCTTGGTGTGGTTGCGGTTGACCGGGGGGTGATTGAGGTACTGCTGGGACAGAGTCTGCTGGGCCAGCAGGCGGTTGACGGCGTACTGCTGGTTCAGGATCTGAGCCATGACCAGCTGTTGGTTGACCAGCTGTGGGCTGATGGGCGTGGACACCAGACCTGGGTGGTGCAGGCCGGGCATTTGGGGCTGGCGTCCTCCCCCCTGCCCGCCGTGAGAGGGCGGAGCGTGGGACAGAGGCGGGACGGGGGACGAGGGCGTCTGCTCCGCCGTGCTGCCCGGGATGGGCTGCTGCTGTTGGGAGAAGCTCAGGTGGTTGTGGTTGGAGCCTGGAGGAGACAGGTCTGCAAGGCTGTCCATGTCTGCTGCACACACAAGAGATAGGAGGTTATTCATACACACACACAAATGAGAAAGGAGGTTACAATACACACACACACACACACACACACACACCAACACACACACACACACACACACACCACACACACACAAAAGAGAGAGAAGGGAAAAATACACACACACACACACACACACACACACACACACACACACACACACTGGAAGCACCAGATTAGACTGATATGAGGCCATTGTACTGCATTAAGCCAGACATGTTCCTCACATATGTTGTGTTAAGCATGTTGAGTATGACACACTTAAAGCCTCTTTTTTATTCATTGAATCTATTCTTGAATCTATTTTAGGGGATGTTATTTTCAGGGGTCACCTTTTTGAATGTCACAAAGCTGCTGACAGTGCTCTTCTGTCATTGTCTTACTGTACATGGAAACACACGCAAAAATCACATGGCAGGGTTGGTGTTTTATGCATTACCAACGAGACCACTAATAATAATGGGAGGAACAGAAGGGGGTAGTTTTCTCTGTGATTGGATGAACTTTCAGTGCTCCCTCATCATTGGTTGAACAAGCAGAATCTTCCATTGTTGGACTTCCATTGACACGCAACATAATTTTCACGGGACGCATTTGGTAAGAATTGAATGCGGTCTTGTACTGTGTAAAAGCTGCTAACCGTGTAGTTTAGACCTCCACAAACATATTCTGGAACATCCCTGTGTGTCAGATGCCCTCCCTGTGTCTCCATGGGGTCATGTGTGTAAAACCTGCTAACCCTGTAGTTTAGACCTCTTCAAACATGTTCTGAAATGCGTGCTTGTATTAGTTTAGGAGTTGATATTTCAGAATTCTCTCAAATTTGATTACTCTTTGAATTCACCACTGGATTTTGATTTTAAAGAAACATCTCAAATCAAATCAAAATTTCAACATTAGTCAGACAAATTGCAAACTCATCGTTTCGCTCTATCATGCACTTGTCGGCCTGAATGTCCTAACAGAAGACTCCAGTGATACCCGTAACAAGCGTGTACCTCTGGCGGGTTCATTAGCGACAACAGTGCTGCTGGTAAACACAAGGCAGATAGAGCAGAGATAAGGGGCTCATTGTGAGGGAGAGTCGGTCTACGGTGCAGTACTGAAAATCAAGTCAAGGAGTACTGCGATTCGTCATGTGGACAGGAGTCAGACACAGGCTAAGCAGTGTGCTCCTCTGTACATGCTCCATTCAAATACACATACAGAGAGGTCAGGCCAAAGGGTGCTTGTATTTAAGTGAAAGTGATAATATTACGGAGGGTGTACATGCTCCATTCAAATACACATACAGAGAGGTCAGGCCAAAGGGTGCTTGTATTTAAGTGAAAGTGATAATATTACGGAGGGATTACACAAATATAAGGCCACATGGGAATATAAAAGAAAGTAGAAAATCACATTCTACTGTCTAAATAAAGAGAGATTTTTTTTTTTTTTAATTATCATTGTGGTATCAGAATCGGTATTACTTATCCTGTCTATTCCTTAGTATCAAAATCGAGTTCGAAATTAGTATCGTGACAGCGCTAACCTATACTGAGGCTGTGCGCTGTGCTGGGTGAATGGTGGTGAATTCCTCTGTTTTGCCGTCACAGTGATGCTACCAACAACTAGCATGTTAATATTAAGAAGAATTTGTTGAAAAGTATAATATAATCAGTGGTGGGCCGTTTGCAGGATGGCTCTGCATTTAATCAGATTCTGTGATTTGTAATTGTGAATGATCAGCTTGGGTCTTTGTAATGAAGAGGTAAAAGCAGTAAAAGAATGTGGTTTGGAGAATAAATTTGGCTATTTTTGTGTTAAAGGGATATTATTAAAATAAAATTGATCAATTCAAGAAAACGAAATGTGATTATTATTATTTATTTATTATTATTTTTCTGTCATATTGCCCAGCCATATTTTGCAGCCTACTGTAGAGCAAGTCACGGAGTTGCATTGTTAGCACGCTAGTTGCTGTTAGCATTACCATGACGACAAAACGCCGCACTGGTCTCTGACAGTTGTAAAAACTCATCACTGTGAATAATTAGAATGCAAGGAATGTGTTAGGAAAGTGAGGAATAGCTTTGGACCACTGTAAAGTGTTTAAAATGAACTAGTTCTGTTTGTCATATGTTTAAATCAGTAAAAATCATGTACTAGAGCTTTACTTAAAAAAAATGACCACATAATATGGAGAGAAAATAGTTAAAAATTGTTATCTTAGTTTTTTCATTAACTGTCTATAGTTCTAATTTTCTGTAGCTAGGGCTTGTTGTAACAGAGTTCAGCTGATACGTATCAAATTGAATACAAAAACTACATTCAGGGCTCCAATAGATGCCTGTGTTTCAAAAAGCAGCTGTACATTCATTCACTGTTCTGTTAGCATAGCGTGTTAAACCCCCAAATTAGGAGCGTGCAGTAAACAGTGCATATTTAAGCGAGACAGATATCCTTAAAAAAAACCCTGCCTTTGTAATAAAATGTGCAATTTGAGTCCACAGTAGTGGCACTATTTTATGTGTGTTTTTAATGTATGTTTACGTCCTAAAATCATAGCCATTCGTCTTTCGGGGCCGAGGAAGTGAGTGGGCTGGACTGAAGACTTCATATGGATTCAACTCTATGTTTGGAGTTGAATCCATATGAAGTCAACAGAAACCTCGTCCTTTGTCACAGCCTAAACTGCTTTAACCCACACCAAGAAAGAGGGACATTTGAAAGATGAAAGATTAAAATCATGGATGTATAAAAAAAAAAAAACACGGCAATAATCTGGTGTTTTTTTAACTGTCAACGTCCACAAATGCCGAGCCAAGACGGAGCTTTGAGTGAGGACAAGCAGCGTGGGGGAAACAGACGCAGAGATGGGGGTAATAATGGCATCTCGTGGTAATCCCTGGCATTCTGATGGTATGGTGTGCCTATTCAGCCCTGTGTGTTGTGTGTGTGTGCGCTGCGGGGCATTTCCATGTGAATGAGGGAGGGCAGAGCGCGAGAGGAGAACAGGACCAGAGCCCTCCTGTGGAACCCTGCCCGCAAAGAGGCCGGATTAGGGATACAATGGGGTGCGGGCCGGGGGGCTGGGGGGAGAGAGAGGGGAGAGAGGAGAGGGGATGGATGGAGAGCTAACTGTCCTCTAGTGGTGTGACAATGCTAACATTTCAACTCTCAGTACTGATAATGAGAAACGAACTTGATGCTGTACTGGTGTTGTCACGATACAAAAACTTCAAACTCATACTCATTTCAAACTCAAACTCATTTCAAACTCATTTCATACTCATTTGAGCAGGTATCAATACTAAAAAAAGTCCCATTCGCAGGACAGAAATGAACCTTGCCTGAATAGCTTTAGAATGATCTTGAGCTGTATCAGAACAAGTATAAGACACATAGACTAGTACACGCCCATAGACCACTATGGAACCTACTGGACGACTGAGGGATTACAGAGATGTAAGACCATGTGGTATTATAAAAAAGTACTATTAGAGAGTTTTTTTTAAATTATCATCATGGTATCGGAATCGGTATTGAGTATCGAGTCTATTCCTTAGTGTTGAAATTGAGTTTGAAATTTTAGTATCGTGACGGCACTAATCTGTACTGGGGCCGTGCGCTGTGCTGACTGAATGGTGATGAATTCCTCTGTTTTGCCGTCACAGTGATGCTAACAACCAACAACTAGCATGCATACAGTGCACTTTCTGATTCTCGGACAATAAATCACTTTTGATTAGACGCAGACAGCACGCAGCACTCTCCTTTTGACCCTAAGAGTTGCGGTTACAATGTATCTGTACTCAATAACATGTAAGAAAATTGGGTACAGACACTTTTAACACTACATCAAATATCAGATGATTTCTACTATCTTGCTGCATGTTATATTTTTGTTGGCGTCAGACTGTAGCGCAGCTCAGTTAGCAGCCCGCGTGTCTACAGTGGTGATACAGGGGCCGTGCGTTGTGCTGGGTGAATGGTGATGAATTCCTCTGTTTGTGCTCTATTAAACTCTCAAGTGCTGCGAGCTGTTTATTGAACCTCAAAGCATTAGCCCGCGCTCAGCCGCACCACCTTCTCTTGCAGTGTGCGCCGAGCTGCCAGCGGAGGGAGCCGAGGAGGAGGAGGAGGAGGGAGGGTGAGAGGCAGGACGCTGTATGTGGGCTTTTCTGATCAGATAGAGGACAGCGAGTTTAAGGCAGGACTAGGGCTGGGCGATATGACAAAAAATGTATCTTTTTTTCATTATATTGATTGCAGGGTTGTCAAAAGTATCGAAAATCCGGCACTAAAACTAGTATCAAAACTAGATACTCATTTGAATAAGTAGCGCTACAAAAAACACACATTTACAGGACAGAAACGAACCTTTCCTGAATCACTTTAAAATGATCTTGAGCTGTATCAGAACAAGTATAAGACAATTAGACTAGTACACGCCCATGGACCACTATGGAACCTACCTGGACGACTGAGGGATTACACAGATAAAAGGCCACATGGGAATAAAAAAGAAAGTACTGCCATTTAATGCTGAAAATCACATTCCACTGTGTAAAAAAATTTGTTTTTTCTTATCATCGTGGTATTGGAATCGGTATTGTGTATCAAGTCTATTCCTTAATTTTAAACTCGCAACTGATTGATCAAGATTTTTGAGTCAATTTTATTTTTGTCAAACTAGAAAAAAAAACAAACAAAAAAAACCAAAACAAAAAACACATGCTTTTACTAACAGAGGATTGGCTGTGGACACAGGCTGATCACTGACACCATTAGATATGACTAAAATCTCAATTACAATTTGATTCCTTGCACAGAGCTAAGCAGGACAACGCAGCCATGTGTTCAAATTGGTTTAGACTTGTTTAATGCTCCAGACTCCCCTCCCATGTACGTAAAAGTGCAGTGTAGTGTTGTGTGTGTGTGGCCATGATGCCATGACGTACCTAGTGCATTGGCACGCGGGCTCTCTCGGAGGACACACGTCCCCAGGTAGCCCTCGAGCTGGGAGGGTTGGCGCATGCCTGCACAGTCCGCAGCATGGACACACACATACACATACACACACACACACACGGGGAGGGCACGAGGGGAGGGAGAGAGAACACAAGGTTAGGCCTGGGTAAGCTGAGTTAGGTGCTATGGACCAGGTTAGTACTGGGTGGCTCTATCTATAATTGTGATGTTTCAAACATATGTGATTATCATTCCATTTGCATCATTATTTTTAAATCAACATTCAACTGACAGTAACATTTGATACATGTCCAGGAGCATCAACATTTAAAAGACTCAAAGATCAACTGCAAAGTTAAACTAGCACAAGAATCCCACACATTTTGGAAGATATTTGTAGAGGTTTTAAACATCAACAACTTTCTGTTACAGTTTACCACCTGCTTGTCTCCATGGAGATGTTATTGCCTTGTCTGTAATGTTCCACAGAATGGCATTAAACTCACCTCTCTCAATAGAGACGGTCAGGTAACAGTGCCAGGCCAAGTTACAGTTCTGTGGAGAGGTGACCCCACTCACAGTAAGTATGCTTGTTTTTCAGGGTATTTTTGAGCATTAACAACACTAATTATGAAATAAGACTATACACATAAAGTAGGCGGTTTCATACCCTCCACCAGAAAAGATGCGTAGTGCAGCTTTAAATTAGGGATGGGTCAATATGGATTTTTTGAGCCGATACCAATATGCTGGTGTGGCAAGTAACCAATACTTGTCGATACCGATATTTAACTTTTTAAATCCATAGTAAGGCTCCCAAGATTATCTTACATAGCAGTAAAGATCACAAATGAACTTTTCACTTTTTAAAAAGGGTTTAAATTATATATCAAACTTATATACAGATTGGTAAATATATAAATAAATAAATAAATATAGGCTGAGTTCTTCTCTCAAACCTAAAAACACTCTGTTCCACCTTGTGATGTCATGTGGTAATACAGGAAGTGCTCCACTGTGCTTTTAAACCCCATACACCTTCACTAGAATCATTTGGATAATTTCATCCCTGGAATTGCCAATCTCTACTGAACAAACGGTGAAGGGTACCTGTTAAAATGAAAACTACCACTACATGATATCACAAGGTGGAACAAAGTATTTTGACCTTGGGAGATGTAGACATAACATAGCATTACTCAAACATGTGTGAATGAAATGAAACACAACTCCAGGTATGTTTTTGAGCAGGAAACAACACTCTAACGTGGTTTAAAGCTCACAGTTTTGCTATTTGTGTACCCCACTTCCACGCCCCCCTCTAGTACATACGCGGCTGCCCCTAACACTCGTGAACGCAGGATAGATAGTACCAAAAACCTGGTGGGAGTTTGTAAAAAAAAATAATAAAAAATTACTCTCTAAGGTGAAGCGATGTTCCCGGCATATGTTCCTACTTTATAAAAACACATCAGATAAGATAGGATCACAACAAGCTATTTGCATGGAGGCTGTAAAAACATTTTGATAGAATATGCGTTATCACTGGCACCGGAAAAGACAGATCCCCCGACAGATTGGTGCTGGCTAATATCTGGTGTGGGTTATGAGCTGGGCACTTGTGCTGTTGATGCGAATCGGAGGAGTGTATCGGGCTATCTCGCGTATGAATTATGTAACCTTATTTCCTGGCGGGTCAAAGGGGCTTTTCTGGGAGATAATATAAAGCATGCGTTGTCGGGGGGGAGTTGATAACAGATCTAATTGAATTTCAGACAGAGGCGGTGGCTGCTTAAAGTCTGTGCGGTCTTTTGGTGGTGGAAAACTAGAGACTTTTGTGCGTAAACAACAAATAAAGTAGCCCGAGCTCTCAGTGTGCTGCTGTTGTTTGAGCTGTAATAGATTAATTGGAGATAAAAGTCTGCTCCGCACTGTGCAAATCACTAATTATTAGATAACAACATGCTCTGTGTGAGGGGAAGGCAAAGAGGAGGTGGTAAGAGATGTTTTATGAGCACGTTTAGAATGGCACGGAGAGGTCTGGTGCAGTTTGGAGTTGTGTACAGTTGAACAGGGACATTTTGTGATGGATAATCAAATGGAAAGAGAGAGCTTGGACAGATGAAGTGCCATATTTCTGACAATTCATTAAAAAAAATCCTCCAGCTAAAGGTAGTCCTGACCAAGCCTAGATCTTTGAAGGATGGGTCAAATGCAGAGGGCGAATCTCCCTATTGCTGGGTTTCACATGACATCACAAACATTCTATAGGTCAATCAAACTTAATACAGATTGGGTCTAGTCAATAGAAATGATCAGGTTCAACTTTTGGATATTTCATGACAAAGTACATTGTAATCAATAGGAAAAACTGTCTCTTGCCCCCGTCTGGGAGTATGACATCATCACATTCTAGGATATGAAGATCACCAATAAAGTGTACCTTAAAAAGATACAGTATGTAACTTTCTGGTGGTGGCACGTCACCTGCATGGTTCCATGGAAATAGAAAGTTAAAACCACACTTTGGAACATTCTCCATGTAGGTAAGTTTTATCCCATACTGTGTAATATTATAGCCAAAGGAGCAACATTTCCATGGAAACAAGCAGGAGGAAGCAAAATAAGAGTCAGGTTTGTGAAGATGCAAGCCTGCTCACAGTAAAGACGTTTTAAGTTTCTCAGTGCAATGAACACATTTCAGTTTTGTTTTGGGTTTTTGCTAAAAGTTACATACTGTGGCTTTAACCTTAACCTTGTCTTAATTTGAAAATAAACATTGTCATTTCTTATGGAACTTAAAATGACCTAAACTTTATTATGAAGCACTATTAAATATGCAATTAAAAGTTTCATAACACAATATTGTTTTTTACATCATATTATACAACATAAATAATATATAGAAACAGAAGGTAATTTATGTTAGACTTATTCATGCGTACACGCCCTGCAGTACATGGATGATTAGGTGATCATCAGGAGTCAGGTGATGAATACGTTTTAAAGCAGCATTGCACATTATGAAACCTTTAACTCAAATGTGCAAACTTTTAGATGTGGCCGTGTAGGACTGGCTCTGATGTGTGTGTGATTAGGCAAACTAATGTGACTGATGCTGTCAATGCTCTGTCTGTGGTTATCTTTGATAAAATGCACCAGATAAGGCTTTATTACAAACATTTTGATATAACTACATCCTACCACTGCTGCATAGCCCAGTGGTAACATTAATCAGCTTTGGCCCTTTTAAATAGGTTGTGTTTTTGTAGAGAGTTGCACAAGTCAAGTTAAGACAAAATTATTTGGTAAAATTTTCTTTTTAGATGTGTTGACCTGGTTTATGGTTAATATCACCATAATCCTTGGGCCTACCCACATGAAACAAAAACTGGCACAAAGTTCAACATCTTCTCTGTCTGCACAAATGCACTTGGGTGAAATTTGTTCATTACAAAGAGTCAAAAAGGGATGGAATTGTTCATTAGCCAGAGAAAGAATCAAAAAGATTTGTTGAGACAAATGCTGACAGAAAATTATCTGGTACAACATCTGTCCATTTTCTGTTTAAACAGGAGGTATTACACTTTTATGGAGTATTACCTGCTAACACATAACATATTTAGATCACCATGTTACCTTTTAGTGTTTTGAAAATGCTATATTCGCTGAAAACAACATATTAACATGTTTCATTTGTTTCTGTTTCGTTTTTTGAAGCCGAGTCTCACTCCCCCCTCACTGCTCTCTGCGCCAAGTCACTCCCCCTTCAGAGCGCTATCACAACACAATCAGCGTGCATCCCAATAATGAAACTACTGCACATCGTGTCAGGTTTGTGAAGTTGTAGTGTATTGTTTTGTATCATGCTCTTATATATTTATGGAAAACTACTGTGTGGGAGCATGGGTGACGTAGGGGCTGAGCATTGGACAGGCTCGTACTAACTGTAAGGAGGGTTTGAATAGGGCCTGGGAGAGATCGCTAGATTACTCAAACATGCGTGGATGACATCTAAAACCTCTTCAGGCATGTTTTTGATGAGGGAACAATGTTATAACATGGTAGAAAGCTCCAAAGAGTCGATTTTGCATAATAGCCCCTCTTAAAATATTTTGTTTAAAAATAGCATCTCATTTATACAGACTCTTTACCTTCATCTAAGATTTTTTGTCAAATTCATAAATGTTAACGTAGCCTGTTCCCTCACGATTTGAACAAAACCAACTGCTTAAACAGTGCCATGCTGAACACATTGGGGCTGTATTGTGGCTGCGTTGTGCTTACCCATCATATCTTTTGTCTTCTTGAAATGTTTATACCAGCGCCCAAATTCCTGACACTTGGCGGCCGACACATTTGCATAGTAAGTGCTGTTCACGATGGAGGAAATCATGCTCTGAAAGAAAGAGAGAAAGAGAGAGGGGGAACGAGCATTTTAGTTTGGCATTCTGCACTACACGGTTCACATGATGATATTACATTGTATTAGAGAGGGGAGGCATGCACGAGGTAGGGCTGTCTGTGTCAAAACAAAGGGAGTGTGCGCTGGTCAATGGATACTGTACGGTTTAAGTAGGCTTGTTTCGGTCACAGGATACTTCAATGTGTTTGGTAGGGTCAAATGTACAGTATGTCTAATGGTGATAAAGAAATATATGGATGTTTTGGTTTATTGTGCTGGGTGGGTGTGTAATGATAACCATGGTGATTCTAGATGTCAAAATGAAAAAAAAATAAATAAAAAATAAAAACATACTGAAGCATCAATATTCATATCCTCTATGAAAAGCAGAAAAAAAGTTTAAATAGGAACTTTTGATAAGTAGA
>KN479295.1:11249-23885 GCA_000787095.1 Periophthalmodon schlosseri | reverse complement strand
AGAGCTCGATTGGCATTTGCCATAGACCACCAGAATTGGCAAGTGCGCCACTGGCGTCCTGTGCTCTTCACCGATGAGAGCAGGTTCAACCTGAACACATGCGACAGCCGTGAAAGGGTCTGGAGGTGCCGCGTATAGGGATGAAATCCTTGGACCAATTGTCAGACCCTATGCTGGTACAGTGGGACCTGGGTTCCTCCTGATGCACGACAATGCCTGACCTCATGTGGCCAGAGTATGCAGGCAGTTCCTGGAGGATGAAGGTATTGATACCATTGACTGGCCCTCACGTTCACCTGACCTAAACCCAATAGAACAGCTCTGGGACATTATGTTTCGGTCCATCTGGCGCTGCCAGGTTGATCCTCAGACTGTCCAGGAGCTCAGTGATGTCCTGGTCCAAATCTGGGAGGAAATCCCCCAAGACACCATCCGTTGCCTCATTAGGAGCATGCCCTGCCATTGTCAGGGATGTGCATACAAGCACATGAGGGTCACACTAACTACTGAGTATCATTTTGAGTTGCTATAATGACATTTTGGCAAAATAGACCCATCTGCTGCATCATTTTTTCAGTTTCATTTTTGGGGTGTCTTTGGTTTAACCCCTCTGTAGGGAGATAATTTTCATTTACATAAAATCATGTGGCATCCTTTTGTTACTAATAAATTACTTTCTCATTATCAGTAAAATTCTAGATTATTTTTTCCTTCATTTAGATCTAATGTGTTTTCAAAGTGTTCCTCTAATTTTTTTTGAGCAGTGCATAATTTATAAATATAAATATATTATACGAGAATAAAAAAAACACAACTTTTTTGATACAATATCAAACAAATGTACATGGCAATTCTGGCCAGAAGTAACATGGTCAGGGTAACTGACACTTTAAACCATAAGTGTAATAGTCTCTCCCAATATTATATGCAGGTACTTCATGCCCCTCCCCCCACAGACTGTCAAATGTCTGTATAACCCAGTAGACCTCTACATAAACTGTTAATTCCAAGATCTACTGTGTAATGTTCATGAGCAAAAAGAGCATCTGGATCATGACAATGAATTTCTTAAATGTCTTTGTTCTAGTTTGGTGTTGCTGTGGTCATAACCAATCAGGTGGTTGCCCAAGTGGACGGTGCTGCCATGTTCTCTGCAGATCCCAAAAAACCCATTGGTGGAAATATTCTGGCTCATGCCTCCACTACTCGGTGAGCATTTTTAACTTTTCTATGGAAGGCAAAAACAGCTGGTGTGCTATTGTCACATGTTACTTATAATACAGTCTGATTAAACTGCATTATTCATTTAGGTCTCAGCATAACTGTCATTCGCTAAATGTATTTAAATATGGTTCCTCTTTATAAAACCTCAGCGCTCTTATGTATACTCGGAAGGCTCTACTCACCTTTTCATTTGATTCACGGCAGCAGAATTCTGAGGATCAGAGTCAACAAGTCACCTTCTTATCTTATTCTGGAATTTTAACTTGGTTTGGAGGTTTCAGGGTCAGCCTTGAAGTTATTTTGACACACCTCCAATTTATCTTTGTAATACAGGCCTCTGGTGATATTTTTAGGAGTGAAATGTGGTTCTAAAATGCATTGAGCTAATGTTGACCCATCTCATATTTGCAGCCTTTATTTAAGAAAAGGTCGTGGAGAGACCCGGATTTGTAAAATCTACGACTCCCCTTGTCTACCAGAGGCTGAAGCGATGTTTGCCATTAATGCAGATGGAGTGGGAGACGCTAAGGATTAAAAGTACAGCGACATTCTCTCTTGGCCCATCCTGTGACTAGTGTGCGATGAGTGCACTGTGGAGATGCTGAGAGCATCTGTCTTAATGGACAGCATAGACAGTCATAGACAGCACTTTTGGCTGTTGTTTAATTTACACCTTTAGTTTGTAACTGTCTCTGGTGTCAGTATTTGTTTGTGTGAAGCCTAAATATTGGAATTTGTACATAATGTATCATTGCATATAATTTGCATAATCTAGCTAAAGAATCTTTTCAAAACTGATCCTGTATCAATTTTCCATTCAAGTTGTCTCTTGAGTGCCTAGACTCGCTGTCGTCTTGCAGTAGTATATAAATGTGATGTGAAAGAAATGCCTCCAGACTTAATCTCATTGTTTATTTCTCTGTACAGTATGTTATAAATTAAATGTTTTATTAATACAACTATCTTGTTAATATGCTTTTATTTATCCAGGGAGAGTGATTTTGACTGATCAGTGCAGAATTGGTTCACAGTAAAGCAAGATTTACACAAAAGGTTACATAATTGACCAGTGCCCATGATAAACGATCAGCATTTATCATTTTGACTTAATCTTTCTTTTCTTATAATCTTCCACACCTAAGACTATGCTTACATCAACAACATTGGAAACGATAAGACCTGGTGTCAAAGAGTACAAAAACCCAAGGAATACATTGCTTACAAATACAAGTCATTAAAGAAGTCTGATATCTTTTGTGACAACAAACTTTCTGTACACAGTAACTGAAGACTTCAATCCTTCATAGTTTTAGTGGAATTTTGAAAGTGAGATTCCAGAATTTTTGATGTTCCCTCATCCTGAAAAATATAAAAAGATCATAAACCATCCAAAGTGATAATTTGCCACCTTAGTGACCTACCTGAAGGGTGGTGGGGAAGGTTTTCTTTGCCAGGTCCATCCATCTTGATGCCTCTGACACATTCCCCAGCTCCTGATGGCACTAGGAACACAAGGATGGACCAGTCAGGATGGTAAATATACCGGTACTCAGGGTGTGTAGACTAATAACCATTACCTTGGCTATGTAGAGTCTGACAGTCTTAGAGGATCCTGGACTCAGTTCCTCTGCCTGTTGAACAAGCACCGATATGAGGTCAGTATGATGAGCTTAGGAGCCATTAGCAGCTCTCTCCATTCCAAACAGCAAAGGATTTAGGAATTGTACATATTTCATATTTGATTCAACCTATTATTGTAAATGATGCTCATATTTGTGCACAAAAAATGGATGATGGTTAATGTTTTGTAGGCATCAACTATACCACATCTAAGGCTAGCCATCACTATTATATTAACTCAACTTCTTCAAACCGCTAACAGGAGTTCCAGATTAGAGGCCCCGGAATATCACCACTTTCAAAAAGAGTGGGAGCAGCTCGTTATGTCACCTCTTTTCCACAGCTACTGCAAGTGGGAGGAAATGTTTTGTTTTACAACTACTCTTATGTAGTAGCACTAGTACTATAACCTTGCACAACAAAACGAATTCTTGTGATATTTGTGATTTCATAAACTCACGAGAATCTCAAGAGTGACACCTATCAATCTGGCGTGAGCCAGGTTACTAGTACTATTGAACTGGAGGTGAAACAACCATTCTTATTAGCTATGACTGAAGAACTATTTGTAAGTCTCCATTTATGCCCACTGCTTAAGAAGCTTCCATAGTGATACTAATGGTATTTTTGCTACTAATATCACTGTTGAGCTTCTCTGACACCACTATAAGTGAAGCATATAATGTATTTGAGTTGCAATTGTTTTAAATTGGAATAATGGTGAGGAGCAGTGGATATCTGTGGACAATACAGCACAGCAGTACCTTCAGAAAGTTGTCAAGAGCCTGCTGCAGAGAGGAGTTGGGGGGGCTTTGATACAGAGCAGCTGCTGCCTTCTTTTCCAGCCAGTCCAGTGATGCAACCTGTCAGTCATGTGGTATAAAATGATTGTATTATTATTTGTTTAAAAAAAAAAAAAAAAAATCTTAATCACATTGTGAATGAATACATGTAGAATGCCTGACCTGATAGCACCACTTGGCGAGAAGGTAGAAGCAGACAGGGTCAGTGTTGGTGAGAGCCAGGGCCCGGTCCAAATGCTCCTGAGACACACCAATGTCACTGTCACACTACAGCTAATGGATTTACACTGGATCAGTGGGGGCTGAGTACCTTCATGATGCGACTGCTTCTTAGTTTGCTGTGCATGCTCCCATCGTCTGTTGTCAGGTCTGCCAACATAGCAAACCTACCCACAAAACAGAACTATTCTAAATCTCTGTTCACAACAAGGAGCTTAAGTTGTTTAGTCTCTCACCATTTATGACAGTCTTTGTTCAGTCCATTCTTTTGTATAGCAAGCTCTGCCTCCTCCAAACCTGTACAAAAAGCCACTATGGATTTACAAACCAGCACAGTAGAAGCCCTTTTATTTCTAGTTATGGCCATTCTCATTTTGAATGAATCTCTGCATCTCTTGCCACATCAAGAACTACTGAACCACTTAGAAACCAGGACTGACAAAAAGCACTACCTATAACAGAGAATAGAACCATCTATTAGCCGTCTGCCAGAAAGGTATCTGATTGGAAAACATGGACAGAATTTAAACAAGGTTACATAATCTGAAGAAGGTTCTGAATCACTTTAAAAATATATGCCTCTGCTGTGCAGTGGGCTCAAACATAACATCACTAGATTTTGTTTGCTTTATTATCTCTGTTTTGTTTCAATGATTTCTTTTCACAAATGAGTTTGAATAATCTCAGATTGTTCAAGTTATGTTTGCGCAATTGTTTCATGACAGTTGTTTTTTTCCCTGTCATATCTCATGACTGTGTGGTTCTAAATTCTTTAAACCTGCACACTCGATTTAAACTCCTGTGTGGGACGCACCTTGCTGTGCCAAGGCCCTTCTGCTCTGAGGGTCTGCTGTACACCAGTACATGTCGCTGTGGGCTCGAGCCAGACGCCAAACAAACTCACGATTGTCTTCATACTGAACACAAACATGCACACTCCCATGATAACTCTGCACTGCATGCAAACATTGATTGCTGGCATTTGACATAAAAAATATATTTATTTCTTTATTTTTGTTTTACATATTTACATTCAATCTCTATGGCAGCTAGCCTGGTCCAGAGCAGGCATAAAGTCTTCCAACTAGTGCCACCTTTTGTTTGTCAGACTTCAGCAAGTCTAAAACCAAGGATCTTCAGGATTTAATCAACTGTTCCCAAATCCCATTACATTAGCATTGTAACCAATTTACAATATCCTTTTAAATATTAAACAGTAAGTAGACCAGAGAAACCCATATAATAGCAAGACTGCTCACCTCTGCCCTGTTGTCTTGCAGCAGTTTGTAGCCATCCTCCTTTAGTCTTGAGTCTCCTGTGTGCAGAATGTCGCTCTGAGCCAGTAGCAGAGCCAGCTCTCCACTAGGGGTTTCTGTCAGTAGCTGTAGGCCCCTCACACCTTCCCCCCCTGTATCTTGCCCTAAAGTGCCTGTATCCCCGTCTGGGTCCTCATCCTGAGAGTCGTCCTGTTTCAGAGTAATGACGGTGGCACAACTCTGGTCCTCACCCTCTGACTCTGGGTCTGCACCCTGCTCAGGCTCCTCTCGATCAGTTTCCCTATCTGTGTAGTCTGACTCAGCATTTGCTGTAGAGTACCTGTGAGGGTGGAGATAGTAGAGTATTCATCATCTGTGTCTGGATTTTTACAGCCATGACATTTTTAAAGATCTATCTTAAATATGTGATCTTATGTTAAATGAATGTTTTCATCTTTTTGTTATAAATAATTAAAAATGAAATCTTTCATAAAGTATCGGTCGCTGAGCTTCATTTTCCCGAAAATTGTGCTGCTAATCAGCCATTTCAAATTGCTTCACACTCCCCACCATTTCCAGCAGCTGGAGTAGTCACAGAACCTGCACCCCAAAGTTATTTTTAAAAAGCAGAAAATGGAATTAGGATCTCCAATTCTTTTAACTTCATGGTAAATCCTAGATCTAGGAGTACTTTTCCTTCTTCCAAGGGGGTGTTTTGTTACTATGATTCTCTGTTTTTGTAAACCTCAAGTACCTTGCACAGACCCATTTCTCTGAGTGTTATAACTTGGAGATTAGATAGAAGGAACAATAGACATGCTCATTTGCTCAAAAAAAAAATGTAAGAGAGCATTGTACAACTATTGCAACTTAACAGAACATCATTGCTTTATACCACACCCCCTGAGCTGCCCTCATGCTGTTCATACATACCCCCCCTCACTGGTCTCATAGGTGCTGGTCAGGCCCTGACTGGCTGTGAAGTAAACAGAGCTGGAGGTGGTGGAGTCTGTGCGCTCTCGAGGAATGTAATGCCGACGCCGACGAATGCGTTGGCTGTCCTCCACTCCCTTCCTGCAGACAGAAACAACGATCTACGGTAAGAAAGACAGTGCCGCCTTACCGTTTGAACCATAAAACAAGGTAAAGCATGCATTACACAGTTTAAGGAAATTAATTCAGTCAATATTAATGGCTGCTGTGATGTGCAGCCATCTCACATTATACTAACTTGAGGCAAATTAATAGGTTAGCACTCAAGCATAGATCTCACTTGACATCCTGAATAATCTGCAAAGCGATGTCCTGGAGACCCCCCCTCAGCTCAGCCACTTCTGAGCGCAGGGAGGTGACACAGCTCAGGACCTGGTCCAACTGCTGCCGTAGCACCACCTGCTGGTCAGGAGACAAGCCCTGGACCACAGCCTCCACAGCAGCTAAGGCCTGCTGCTGCGCCTCCACCTCTGCAAGATACACAGACACTGTGTTACACACATGTTTTCCACATCACTGAGCTTTGCCATATTGATAGATTAGGTCAGTAGCTAAAACTTGGTAAGTTAAGTTTTAATTTGGTAAGGATAATTAACAACAAACAAATTGACAACAAATAACAAATTGATTGGACGAGAGTGAGTGAATGACTAGTAGTGAATGGATAGGCCGTTGGCAGATAGGCCATTGACACTGAAGGCCGTCACTTCTGTGTGAGTCTGCCTCAGGGCAGCTGTGGTAAAGGTAAGGAATAATGCAAAGCAAATTTCAAGCGACTGACTAGGTCTATGACTCAGGAAAAAAATATGGGTTATTTTTATTATTATTGCTGCTATTAGTTAAGGATAAAATGCAGATAAAATTTCCACGCTGAAAAAGTGTGGAAATTTGGTAGCTACTACCCTATTACCCTATTAAAATATAACTAGGCCTGTCTACACGCAGCCTACAAAATTAAGAAAATTTACATAATTTTTTATACCCATGGCTAGAAAGATATTATGCGACGTTGTTGTTGTTGTTGTTGTTGTTGATGTTTTCACATGGCAGTACTAACTCGTACCAGGCAGAGCTCACCCTGATCATCCAGAATGTTCCTCAGCATCACCGCCGCTCCATCACCACTGTCCATTGGTCGTGGGAGGGCAGTCTCAGCTGCCACAGCAAGCGCCGGAGATCTCCTCCTCACCTCCCGATAAATGATGAAAGCTATCACGCCCAAACCAGCTGTAGCTCCCACTAGGAGCCCTATCAGTCCATTTCTCCCGAGCGAAGAGTTCATGTCTTCAGCCACTGAACTCAGCCCGCGTATGTCACGCCGTTCCCACAACTATCATGTCACCCACGTCCCATTTACCACAATCGCGTCTTATTGTAGTGGCTGACAATGTGGCTGAAGAACAAAATCGTTTGTTTTGTTTCCAATGAACTAAGCTCCATGAATGTAACAGTTCAGTGTATCATTAGCTCTTGATGCTACATAGAGCGGCTGTCAAACGACGACTTCCGGTGATCTTTTTCCTCAAACCGGAACATGTCGTAAGAACGTCCGCTAGTTTATCACAAACCTCAAACATGCTAATAGCATGTGTCGTGCGTGTTTGCGTCCATAGGCGTATGCGTGGGTCTCACACCACGCAGTCGGAGAAGAGCGTTGTGAAACCCTCCGCCAAGAAAGTGAGAAAAGGCTACGTTATCTTTTCAAAATAAAATGCAGAAAAAAACCCTCCATTCCTGTTCAACCAACTGTTTTATCTTACTCATTTCTTGTGTGACTCCAACTAAAAGTTTTTCTCCATTACATAAATAATTTAGCCTAGTCCTATTTGCAACAACACCAACACAATATTCATCATATATAGAGTACAAGAACATTTATGAACTAAATAAATAGCGTTGATCCAAATACACCCATTGCAGAATTCTAAATTCTGCTAAAGAAAGACATAGCCTATTCAACAGTAAACTGAAGCGATATTGATCTAAAATGGCTTGAAACCTGTAGGCCTATGACCCTGAGTCTACAGTGGGCAGGTATAAGGGCAACAGAGGAAAACAGATTTCTTTCTGATTAATAAAGCCTTAAATGCAGGACAAAGGCATCAACCCAACTATAAACACACTCCTCCATCATGCCCCTAATCCTCTTTAACACTACCAAACTAATCTTTGCAAACTTACAACCTGCCACCAGGACCCTGTCCCACTCTCCTCCTGAAAGCACCTCAGCTCTGGCATCATCCCTCCCGAACTCAAACTAGCTACAACACCCAGCCTGGACAACTTCAGAACTATCTCAGATCTTCCCCTTCGCTCCAAAAAAATGTGCCAGCATCTCCCAACTCAAACAATATCTTCTCAACTTCCAGCTCTTTGAGTAATTTCCACTGAATTTGCACACATTATTTTATTGAATTTTACTTGCACAGTGTTGTGTTAAAGTTTATTTTCTAATGTTTATTTATCCTGATTTTTGAGTGCCTATCAATTCTTTTGCTGTTCTGAATTCTTCCATTGTGGGACAAATCAAGGTTATCTTATTTACACTGAAACAGCCCTTCTGAAAGTCACCACAACTCCTCCTTGCCGCTGTCTCTGATTCCCTTTTCATTCTCCTCCATAATCTCAGCAGAGCATGAGCAACCTCCATTCCCATCTACAGTCCAATGGCATCTCTCCTGCACTGCACTCTCCAGGTTCCCCTCTCTCACACCTCCTCCATCACCACCAGTGTTCTCCAAGGTTTGGTGTTCGGTCTCCTCCTCTTCTTTTACACGCTACCCTATGCTACATCATCCGTCACCATGGACTGTATTCCCTCTGTGCTAACGATACTCATGTACACATCACCACCAAATCCATCACTCCAGTCTTTCCACGATCACAAACAGTCAGACATCAAAACTACTCATCACTGGACTCCGATCTGTCAAATGTGAGGCTTATTCAGTTTTGTGATTATTTAAGTTGTTTACCTTTTTTATTTCAGTAAAAATGGACAGACGTGATGGAAAATTTTAATAATTGATTAAAGATTTATTGAAATAAAAATGATTTAGGCAAACATAAGATATACATTTCGAAAAGGTATATTTATTATTAGGTCTACATTAATTAATAAAACTGGGTATGACTTTATTACCATATAAGTGTTTTAATTTGGTTTTAATAGTTTAAATAGGCCTATGTTGATAAAAACTAGAAAAGTAAAAAATAAAAAAATAATCAAAAATCAAAAATCAAGTAACAACAAAGTAACAAAACTGAGCTAGCTGAGGCCACTGGCAGTGAGCAGACAATACTCAAGGGAAGCACTCAGGGGTACTACACCATACTCACCAGAGGACACAGCACACGGCACAGCAAATGAATGCTGTCTGACTGGTCCTTCGACACATCGGCCCACAAGCACATTCCAGTTCAGCCTGATCTCTCACTGCTTTGTTGCCAAAGAAATTCAATTCAAGGTAGAAAAGTACAAGTTCTAAATCTGAATACAGGCCTATTTGTAGGCTATGGCCCCATGTCGATAATAATTAGGCTTGGCCTATGTGTGGATTGGAAGCCATTTAGGCCAATAGATATAGCCTTTTGGTAAAAGGATATGTCAGAATCACAGGAAGTGTTTTATCGCCATTATCAGTGAACAAAATTCACAAACAAGGAACTTGCTTCAGTGGTAGGTGCAACATAAAACAATGAATAGTCTATAGTCTAAGAAGCTTTATAAAAATGTTACAGTTTCAAATAATCTTTTAAGAAGGGGTTCAAAACCAATAGAAGTAAGAAAGACCCTTAAGTTTTGAAGCGCTTCAGTCCCAGCTAAAGCTAATTTACGTACAGGATGCAAGTGGCAGATAAGAATTTTGAGTGTACATCCTTGGCCTTGTGCTTCATGGTGCACTATAGCTACTTCTCATAAGGGGGGTTTAATGATACTCTGGAACGTTCCAGGCAAAACATCTTCTTGGAGGCTAGCAGGTGGCGGGCCTACCCTTACATCAAAAAGTTACACAGTGCACCTCTCTCATTTCTGTTCTCTACGCCCCCTGAAGTTCGTGTCTCCGCCCATCGGAGCTGATAAGCGGACAGTGCCACGGCGGCCCCTCAGTTATCCTGGTACTCAGGAGCCTCTACTGGATGAAAGATGGCGGAAGAAGGCAGTGGGACTGCGCAGCGTAATGTTCGAGTTCTAGACCTGTCCACTTTATAATTTAACGGTACCGCTGTCGTACCAGCGCGTGAGATCGTTTTAAGAGTCCGACAAAGTTTTCTGGCAATGAACCACAGCTGAAATCGACAATGAGCCGACGCTTTGAAGGTGAGACAAGTGCATCGGAGCTTGCCGCTCAACTGAGGTTCTACTTTCTGCATAGCCTACAACACACGTGAAACGCCTTTCAAATTCCGACTCTCGTTTTTTGTACCAAATTTCTGTACTTTGAATGAAATGTGGTCGGAATCTGTGGCAATCAAGCAGGAGTGTATACAATTCTTTTTTTTTTTTTTTTTTGGGGTTTTAAAATTTTTTTTTTTTTTTTTTTTTTTTCCCACTCATAGTTGTGGTTGTGTTTCAGGCGTGTGGACCCAGCCGCAGTCCAATGAGCCCTCCTTGCAGTTACCCGCTGATCACGTCCTGTTTTCTGGCGCTGTCTTATTCCCCGGTACGGCCTTCTCCATCAGTTTGTTTGTATAATTTAAGTTTAACCTGTTGAGGTTGATGCAAGTACAAAGTAGATTGATGTCGCATGATGCATGCATGAACAATGTTCTTAATCGTTTGTGTGAACGTGGGAGTCGTGATCTACAGTATTTGCTTTACACAAATGAACTCCAGCATAAAGGAAAGTAATGTTGAGGCATACAGTGTATGAATTCTACATTCATTCATATGTAATCGTGGTGCTATAACTTTATCTGTAATTCTCTATCAGGGGCTTTCGATCAGCTGGGCTGTCCTCTGGTTGTATTCCCAGTAGATGGACAGACTCTGCTCTCTACAGCACTCAGTAAGGCAGAGGTGGTGGACTTCATCAACTACTGCCTTTCAGAGCACAAGTAAGTGCCTGGTGGTATAGTAGTGCCTTTACTGTTTCCAGATGTCCTGTATGTTAAATGTGTTTGTTTGCTCACAGTAAAACACAGAAGAGTAGTTTGGTGTCAGTCGTGGCAGATCTCAGAGAAGCATCTGCTTCTTCAACACGGTTCATTGCTGAGACGCTGCTCTTGCTTGAGGTAGTGTGGACGCTTTGGTTTGAGTGTTTTATTTCAATGGTCATGACAGACTTGAGTATAGAAAGTGCTGCTACTTTGAAATGTATGCACTTTTTGTACTGATCATAACATAAATGCACGAGGGAACTGTGTAGACATTTGAAATGTAGACATGGATTTTAAACAGCAGTTTCATTTGCGTTTGGGAAATATGCTGATGGTGTGGTTTGAGTGGATTGTAGAGGTGGGTGTGGGGACCATCTGATTCCAGTGGCTTACTGTGTTTGCCAAAGGGAAGGTTTCTGTGTGCACACTGCAGAATGTGTCTTCTCCTTGTGCTGTACAGTGCACAATTGTGTGTTTCCCCCTGAAGATAAATATTTTCTTGCATAACCTTTGTTCATTGCTTATGCATGTCCCTTCGTCATTTCATAAAATGGTGTGACTGTTTCAGAATGGTTAAGGGGGTGGGGGGTGGGGGGGGAATGGTTTATTGGTTGAAAACATAGCATTGTAGTCAGAAAAAAAAAAAAAAATGATTAGGATCAAAAACTACTACGTAAACCTGGAAGAACTAGTAAACGACTTTATTGATGAAACGGCAGATTGAACAGCTAACTCAGTCCTTGCATTCTTCTTTTTGCTGTAGTTCAGATAGATACTACAGCTCTACTACCAAAAGAAAGGATTCCTTTATAAAAATAAAACAAACTGACTGGAAGTGGTAGATGGACCAGTGAGTAATGAGTAATTTTGGCTACTATATTAAAGTACACAATTATAATTGTATTATATTACTGTAGCAAATTAATGTCAAACATTTGTGATGTGATTAAAAATTAAATGTTTTTTTTCAACGCTGATACTAAACGTTTCTAGTATCGTTTCATAAATATTCTGATATTTCACGATCTGTTATATTCTTGTTCCAGCAACAGAAGAGAACTGTTCACAGTGCATATATAATTCAGCCAAAGAGAAAAGATGTTCTACGGCTGTTGGGCAAACTGTGGGGCCTCTCCAGATCATTGCCTAATACTTTTAAGGTAAATTCAATCAATGAAGATGTTATATAAAATCCTATTGAATCATAAAGATTATTTTGTGATTTCCAGAAAGTTCTTCTCAGAGAGGTCTTTGAACTGTCAAACTACATCGACAGAAGTCAGCTGATGGCCTCATTGGGAGGATACCTTGTGTACTGTCACCAGAGCTGGGCGGTCTTCACCAAGGTCACTTTTTCACATTATGATGCCCTGACCTAAATCCTAACCTCAAGGAACAAAAAAATTGTAAACATCCAGGAC
>KN479295.1:0-11193 GCA_000787095.1 Periophthalmodon schlosseri | reverse complement strand
AGCTTGGTTAGTTAGATTTTTAATGCATTTCTTCAATATCTTAAGTTCTTATGGGACAAAAAGGCAAATGGTAGATTCAAGTTTATGTAATCTGTGCTAAGATTCATATAAGTACAGTTTTGAGTGTTTGTGTCATCTAGTACAGAGTGCAGTCTTATGACCAACCACAGACTGAGCCTAGTCTGTGCTCAGCCTCTTCTCTTCCTACCCTGCTTTGGCACAGTACCATACACATCCTCTTCCTGTGTAAATTGAGAGGCATTTTCACTGTCTCTCTGGCTCCTTTGTCCGCCCGGCTCATGTATGCGCTCGCTCAAAAGGGTGCATTTGTGATTGTTGTATCATCCGTTTCCTTGGTGAGGCTTGTGCAAGTGCTGACCTTATTAGCGAGTGAAAAGGGCCCTTCTGTCTGTGAGATTATACATTCAGTCACTAGTTCATGCTGCCACTACTCATTAACATACTATGGCTTCACAGAGCTGTTGGCCTGCCACATTGTAAACGTGAGTCTTCAAAAGAATTTCCACATGCAGTGCACACATTCCATTGTAAGAGATAAAGAACGTGTTGCTCTCCGATTCAGATCAGATTGTTACATTAATCAGTTGTAAAGATGGAAAAAATGATGATACAGCATAGTGCCCTGATTTTCTTTGTCACATTGTGGTTAAATGTATTTGTTGACATCAGACCAATCCATAAATGTATATAGTCCTCTTAACTTGTATAACTCGTATGTGCCATCTAGTCCGTATACACAAGCAAATGTGTCCGACCAGTGCAAATCCAGCTGGAGGTTGGTTCCGACCTGCCTAACTTTCCACTATTGCTTGGAATTTCAATTGGATCTTAACTGCATTCATTTTGTTCTAATCTAGACTCATCAAACCATCTTTGCTGTACTAACTGCTGGGTTTTATTCTTGGTTACGCAGGAAATGGATGCATTTGAGGAGCACTTTAGGTCAGTTGTGAAGCAGTTGCCAGGGTGTCTCTCCTCTCTCCAGACCTTGTCCACACTGCCTCTGCCCAACTCTCTCCCTGAGCTCCAGCTCTTCTGCTCCTCCAATGAAGCCCACTTTCAACAGCTCCAGAGGTCCGACTCCTTTGACTTTCATTTCTGAGTGACCCGCCCACGTTTTTGTGTTTTTGAAACCATAGGAAGATACCACGTTTTTCTGAATCTTTCTGTGCTATAAAAGAGGGCTGTACACATGCCCCTTAAATAAGATCGCAGTCGTAAATAAAATGGAATACAATGATGTTTAATAATAATTCTTTTCACAAAAAATTTGAAAGAGTCTGACTGTGTGGTCCTTTGTGTGCAGGGAGCTGGGCCTTGATGGCCTACTCAGACACTGCAAACTTCTGGTGGAGAAACTAAGATCGCCTGATCTTGACCCCCACTTTCAGGCCATGGCAGGCACTGCACTTTTCACCCTACACTTCTCCAGCATGCTGCAGTACCACCACAGGTACAGACAAGAGTCAACACACATGCCCGTTGTATCATTGCATTACTAATGTCAACATAGGGCAATGTGAGAGGGAATATTTGAAATCTCATTATGGATGGAACATGGATAAATAAAAGTAAAAAAAACATGACCCAAGTAGGTTATTGAGATGATCTGCTTGAAACTCATATTTCCAATGTTATTTCTGCTAATTGGCAAAAAATAAAATAAAAATTTGTGTCATCGTGAGCCTTTTTAGTTAATGATTGCATGTTTTAATGATTTATAGCTCTGAAAATTTACTCCAGTGAAAAAAATTGTACCTCATTGGGAAACTGTCCCTGTTTTATAATATACTTTAGGCTGCTAGAGAAAAAGAAAGACCACAGTCCCCTGCTCCCAACTCTCTCCTCTTGTTCTCTTTCCCCTCTGACCAGTCAAAATGTTTTATAAAAAGTTAAAATGTCTTTGACTTTTTTATTAAAACTTAAGCAAAACGTAAGTCTAAAGAGGCTTTCATGGGTTTATCAACATGGACTCAACATTAGAATAATATAGATGTGGCAAGTCTCTATGGGTCAGTTTTCTTCCTATAGCTATAAAAATACTAGGTTAACCCTTTCCATGCCAAAGAGGGATGGGACTGTACCTTCTTTACAAATTATAGCTGTTGATTTTTCATATTCATGTACTGCCCAATCTTAATCTAAAGTATTGTTTTAAAAACATATGGAATATTGTTTCCCATCTCTTTTTATATAACCAATAATACAGAATACAAAATGTCTTGATCTACCTCTGACAGGATCACTTCGGCGGTGCAGAAAGTGGAGCTCTTGTGGCAGGAGGTTTTTTCCAAAGCTCGGCTCCAGTTACATGTGCTACAAATGAGAGAAGCTGCTCTGCAGGTAATATCCTGGAGGACATGATATGTAAATAGTGTGTGTGCTTTTTAAGTTGTGTTTTAGAGACCTTCATGTTGTGAATCACTCTGTCAGATCACAGAGCAGATTGAGAGCCTTCTCCAGCAGAAGCTTCAGCCGTACAACATCCAGATGGCAAGAGATGGAACTGAGGCTGAGCGGCTGACCTCAGAGTTCCACTCCTCAGTGTACACTCCAGCCATGGTACTGTCCAGAGCTGACTCACATTGGAAAGATTTAATAACACAGAATAATATAGAATAACAAAACAACAAAAACTATCTCGCTCCTGACTAGACTAAAGCTGAACTATTTGATTTTTTTGCTTGTCCTCATATAATCACTTGAATGTAAACATAGTATCTTGATCAAAGTCACTGTTGTTGTTGCAGTCTTTGGTAGTAGCTGCTGAGGAGGTGGTGTGCACATTAACAGAGCAGCTGTGCGATGCATTGAGCAAAGAGCGCTGGCTGCTGGACCTGTACAGGCTCAAGGACAAGCTTCACTCAACAGTGCATTTGACTTTGCAGACATTACAGGCTGTGTCCAAATACCATCTATTTTACAACAAGGTGGGTCACTCCCTGGAATTTTCAGTTTATATAGTGATCTTCTTTTATGTAAGCAAGTCTTATAAAATATTTGGAGCAATGCTGGACATGATGTTTGGACCTTTCAGGCTCACACCTGGTATAAGTTGGTCCTGTCAGAGAACTTCTTACAGGAGTTACTTTCAGAAGTGGACCGACCGAGGAGGGTCTGGGATACGCTCCCCACATGGAGGAAGAGGCTCTTTGCTTTCCTGAAAAACAGTCCCCCTCCAGACATGGAGGAACTGGTTCATCTAGCCCATCTTTCTCAAGTCATCCCTGATAAACAACTCCAGCAGGAGGGCAGGCAATTGTCCCATCGGTAATTTATGTACAAAGTGTATACAAACTATATTTACATACCTATTTTTAAGTACATTACTTTTCTTTTTATATATGTTATTTTATGGTTAAGAGGTGAATCCTATTTAATTCATTTTCAAAATGCTTTATTATTTCAATTTCTCTCTGGCATCTATTATTCACATTCACAACAATTGCAATTTCAGGTGTATGACCTTGAGACGGATGATCATGTCCTCTGAGCTAATGGCAGTAGCTGAACTCCAAGTGGCTCTGCAGTGGCAGTATGAGTTCCTACAGAGTTCACTAGTCAAACAGGGAGAACACTCCTCCCCCACTGACACCCTGCCCGCCCTGCGCACACAAGAGGTTAACCCCAGAATAGCAGCCCATAGAGCCAATAAAGTGGACCTCCTCAGACATGGCACAACAGAAGGGAAACCATCATCTCATAGTTCATTTGACTCAGGATTTGAAGGAGCTGGAAGTAGCATGTTAGAAGGACATACTGTGGCTCCGGACTTTGTAAAACAGACAATGAACCATTCCCAGATCCAGGAGGAGACCATGTCTAACCTCTCAGATTCTGGCGGGTTTGGATCACTTGGAAACTCATCTAGGGCCAGTGTCCGCATTGCTCCTAAAGAAACCATAAATTCCCTTGACTTTGAAATAAAAGTTAAGCGGTCGGCTGCATATCCCTCCAACCCATGGCTGAGTTTACCAGATGATGACTTGGAGAACTCCTACACTGTCACCATCACACCAAAGCCATCAATAGAGCATAGAGAGACTCGCTTTAGCTCCAATAGCCAAAAGAACAAAGAACTCTGTCTTGGGTCACCTGCGGCCCCTCCCACTGCCTGGGCACTACACACACTGAGCAGTCTGGAGGACTGTGAGCTCAGCCCCATGACACATGTCCTGTCCAGTACAATCACAGAGCCCACGGACCAGGCCACAGGGGGGTCTTCCATGCTCTGGGACTCCTACGACCTCCACGAACAATACCTGGATGCAACAGAGGGGTAATAATTGAACTACAGTAGATTCACTGTATGCTTTAAAATGATCTTAAGAATGAACTGAAGTATTCCATGTGCCATTTTTTATTTTTTTTTTATTTATTTTTTTTCCCAGTGTGAGTGCTCCTTCTTTGAAGGATTGGGACATAAAGGAGGAGGAGAACCTGACTGAGGTGGAGAGAACCCTTGAGCGGACTGACAAGATCCTAGCAGTGAGTTTGAGCAGGAAAAGTCTGAGGGGTTGGTGGCTTTGTGAACTGAAGACTTGTTTTTATAGGAGGAGGAGTGTGTTTTGGCACAAGAGGTTCAGCTGGATGTTCTGCTGCGGACTGAAGTTGGGCCGCTTCCCTGGGTGGCCTGGAACAACCAGGTAGAACTCTTGTTCTTCCAAAATAAGCACTTTTCTGTCCCTCTGACCCAACTCTACCAAAGATATTCTCTGCAGAATTGAAACAAGGCCAAATGTGTATCCTACAATATTTTGGAGGGCAACTGTTGACTTTAGTGTGAAATCTGTGTTTTTTGTCAGCCTCCCAAGGGACCCATTTTACTGTTGTATTTCTGTTAGTTGTTAGTTATGTCTGCCATTATCAGTTTTTTAATGTTTATTGTAAGAGTGCATGTAAACTAGTTTTGTCATTGCAGACGTCCTTGGATGACCTGTCAAAAGGCAGTGTTGTGGCCCTTGATCAGTTTGGTGCTGAATCCCAGTTTGATAGAGGCTTTGGAGCAAGTCCACAGCCTGGAGACTGGAGAGCCAAACCAGACCTACTCACAGAGCTCAAAGACGTCCATGCTCTGGACCAGAAGATCTTGGAGGAGAATTTAAAAATCCATCAACTCAGGCAAGAAGATTGTCCAGAGGAAGTGGTACAGAGGAGCTCTGACATGTTGAATGTGCAGAATATCAGGATGCAGCTCACAACAGAAAAACTAGAGCAGAAAACTCTGGAGAAAAGGTCTTTGAGAAATTGTAAAGTGAAGAAATGCAAAGAGCAAGCTACCAGAGTCATCAGATGCTCCATAATGTCCAGAACAGAGAGTGAAAAAGACCGAGCCCTCTATAATGAGCTACTGTCAGGCCAAAGCAGCTCAGAGAGGTCACACTCAAAAGACGAGCTTAGCCAGTCTTGCTCTTCTGATCCACCCCAGGCTAAGGAAACTGACACGAAATTACAAGATGATGCCACCCATCCTCCCAGTGAGCCCCCTGTCTCTCTTAACACATTAGTCTCATCCAGAAATCCTGCTCAGCCCCCTTCTGATCTGGTTGTCACTCCAGACTGCACAGTGGGCAGAGAGGAAGAGCAAGAAATTGAAAGAGGGACATCATGTTCCCGGCCCATACCCAAGCCCAGAAAAAAAACTCTTTCTCTAAAAAATCTAACAAAGCAACACAGCACTCATAGCTCTAAAGATGGAAGTGCGTCCCTTGTCCCTGTGGATACTATGGATGCATATGCATTCTCTATGAATACTGAGGAAGTGAGTACTACACCTACTGTTGACAAATTAAACCTAATAGGAAGAACTTTTGGTGACACTGGGATTGGAAACGTGCCCACTGAGAACAGTGAGGGCAAAGGAAGTGCATCCGCTGAGGACACCGAGGGCAGAGGAGGGGTGCCCACTGAGAACAGTGAGGACAAAGGAGGTGCATCCGCTAAGGACACTGAGGGCAAAGGAGGGGTGCCTGCTGAGGACACTGAGGGCGGAGGAGGGGTGCCCGCTGAGGACACTGAGGGTGAAGGAGGGGTGCCCGCTGAGGACACCGAGGGTGAAGGAGGGGTGCCTACTGAGGACACTGAGGGTGAAGGCAGTACACCCACTGAGGACACTAGAGACGTGGGTGAATCCCTGTCCTTGGGTTTAAATGTAAAGCTGTACACTAATAACAACAACAGTAATGGGCTACAATCTGAGGGCAGAAAAAGAGAGACACACTCTGACGATGACTCCAATCAGGTACGGCATGGGAAACCTTTAAAAGAAAAAGAAGAGATCGGTTATGCGTGCAAACTGAGCATTTTTTATTATTCATGTTGATGTCATTTTATTTCCTACAACTTCAGACTGAAGACATCGACACAGTGGCAGCCAATTCACATGATCTTGGGACAGTGACCCCTACCGGTTCTCCTCTGTACAACGATGGAAAATTAGAAGATGTGAAGTGGTCAGAGGGCACAAAGATGTCTGCCCCTATGATACAAAACCAGCTCAACATCAACACTACTCTGGTATTGTACTGCACATTTGTGACATTGTGGTAATATTTAAATTGTACCATTGCTTTCACTATGAAGCCGTTAAAACCAAAGTTGTGTCTGATTAAATCAGTTTACAGCTAGCACCCTAAAATCAGTCTCTCAACCTATAAATAATGTGTGAGGACATATGCCTGTTGTCCTTCCTTATAAGTGACTGTTAAGATCACAAAAACGGCAGGGAGTGTTTACTTGCCTTCTGCTCCAGTAATGATTATTGTTGACATGATTTCAGCCTTCTGACCTTGGCACCTCCATCGTCCTGGACACGGGATCTGGTTTGATGAAGGCTGGATTTGCAGATGAAGCCCTTCCATGTGTTTTATTTCCAACAATAATTGGTGTGCCAAAGTATGAGGTACAGACTGGCCTAAGAAAACCTCTTTAATATTTGTTACTGTTGTAAACTTGTGTGAGGTTTCTCCAACAGGAGATCATGAATGGCAGCTCAGAAAAGGATACATATGTGGGTCACGATGCCCAGCACATGAGGGGTGTCCTGGTCCTGAGACATCCCATCAAACATGGCGTCATCCGCAACTGGGACGACATGGAGAGGGTGTGGCTCAGACTGGTTGATCTATTTAATATTCAGTGTTTTATTGTCTGTTTAGGTGACTGAACTACTCATCTTAAAACCCATAATATAAATCAGTGTGCATAGTAGCAGAAGGCACACTTCCCTTAGTTTAGACTTTGGTTTAGACATAAATTAGTAAAAATTCTTTGACAAGAACTGTAATATTTTTTGCCAGATTTGGCAGCATACGTTTGATCTCTTGCGTGTGGATCCGGGTGAGCACCCTGTCCTGCTGACTGAGGCTCCCATGAACCCCCTGGAGAACAGGCAACGTGCGATGGAGACCATGTTTGAGTACTTTGGAGTTCCCTACAGTTATGTTGCGATGCAGGCAGTGCTGGCACTATATGCTGCAGGCAGGACAACAGGTGAGGGGCAGAGCACTTCTTGTGGGAGTGTGTAGGGTTTGGGATTGAATTGTAATGTTTGTATATTATTAATAAAGTCTATTTAAAAAGCGTAGCAGAATTTGTGGTCTCATGGTGCTGTGTGCTGCAGGTATGGTGCTGGACTCTGGGGATGGAGTAACCCACAGCGTCCCAGTGTATGAAGGGTATGTTCTGCCTCATGCTGTGCAGCGCTTCCCTCTGGCTGGAGCAGATGTTACTGCACACCTCACAAAGGTACACATTTACCTTACCTGTTTTGAGCCTTGTGCATCACTGTAGCCAGTGACTGACACACTATCCTTGTTGGTTAACAGCTGCTTCAGGAGCAGGGCGTGTGCATGCGGACCACAGCAGAGCAGGAGATAGTTCGTGAAATGAAGGAGAAGTGCTGCTGTGTGGCTCTCAATTACGAAGTGGAGCTCCGTGAGGGGGGGTCCTGTGGGGAGGCAAGCTACACGATGCCAGATGGAAAGATTGTGACACTGGGTTCAGAGCGAATAAGGTGACTGATACTTTAGACTCACCGTTAGCTTAGAAACAAGAGATCTGACGCATTCTGCTCCTTAAAATAAAGGAATGGTTGCCATTGAACTGTACTTATAATTATGGTTGTCTGTCATTCCTCAGAGCTCCAGAGATCCTGTTCAAACCCGAGCTTATTGGCCGGGATCACTATGGCCTCCATGAGAGCATGTACAAGTCTATCCTGAAGTGTGACTTGGACCTGCGGCGGGACTTCCTGGGAAACATTCTTTTGTCAGGTATGTGCTGCCTCAGACCCCCAGCCCCCCTTTGTAGGGAGACGGTGGCACCATGGTAGAACCTGCTCTTAGGTTGGTGTGGACCCCGCTCAGACTAGTGTATGCTGGTATAATTTTATAGTTTAGTTTTTAGTTTATAATTCTTTGTGCAAGATACTTCACACACCTTGTCTGTGTATGAATGTGGTTTGTGAGTGAGTGACCTTTTACATATGCTGTGTTGAAGGAGGGAACACTCTTCTCTCTGGCCTCCCTGAGCGACTAGAGGCCGAGCTAAGTTCCCTGGTGCCCTGTGAGCCGCGTTCCTCTGTGCAGGTCTGCTGCCCCTCTGACAGGGACTTCTCTGTGTGGTGTGGAGGGGCGGTCCTGGCCAACCTGCCAACCTTTTGCGGGCAGTGGATCAGCCAGAATGAGTATGAGGAATATGGGCCACAGATCGTCCACAGGAAGTGTTTCTGAGCTGGACCATAAAGTCAAGCATCTCCAAATGTGGCGCCCAGCTTGGGGAAATATATATGTGAATATTTAAATTATTTGTCCACAGCTGCTGCTGTCTGAAGTGTCCCTGTGTGTGTGTGGTCCTGTTACTTTGTATGTCATAAATGTATATTTTCTATTTCTGTTATGGGAGATTGGTTGAATCTGGCCTTTAAGTGAATTGTGCCAAGATCATTTTACATAACGCTAATGTAAAGTCACAAGTAAAACATCTAAAGCATAAATAATAAGCTTATATAACCTAATATGAAGGGTAATGAATTGGGGCTTCCAAACCCGTTGTATGTGGATCTGGTGAGAGCTGACTGAGCGGTGCTGCTGTGCAGTACATTGGACTTTTTGCGATACATTGTTCAAGGGTTTAAATTTTTTTTAAATTCTATTTTTAATGGCTCTCTTAACTTCTACTCCACTTGAAACCTGGAGGCACAGCCTACAACTATCTGCGTCAGTTGTGTAAAATAATGAATGCATAAGGTGATACTGGAGGTTGCTGAATGTGAGTGGGTACATTTTCAGTCAACAGCTGTGAGTGCTGCTGCTGCTGCTCATCGGCCCCATTTATAGTGAGGGTTTGAGTGTAGTGTGTGGTTTTTAATGATCTGTTTTTAAATTATCAATTTGTAAACGATCTATAAATGATGAGGCGTGATGATACACAGCAGTATTTAACAGTTCAGTTGCTGCTATTGAACTCAAAGTTCTTCCTCCCCGTGTTCTCATTGACTCTGTATATATGTACATATCTTTATTCAATATGTTGTACATATTGACTGATGCATGCTTTTGTTTGCTGAATTGTATTTCTTTTGTTGGTGTTTATCTTTTGTAAATATAGAAACACAGGGTTGACAAATATTAAGTCATGCGACCTTTGACCTACAGTGTTGAGCCTTGCTAGCCCTTGGACCTCAGATATAAATGTAATGTACCAGTCTGCACCGGAGGCAGTTTTTTTTTTTTTACCAGTTTATCTGTTTTATAATAAATATAATTACACCACAACATCTTGTTGCTCTTGTTTTTTGCAGAGTACTGAAATGAGTTTGTAATCTTCTAGCTTATTAGCTATCATTTGTATATGCACTAAAAGTTTTCACGTGCCTCGCTATAGTACAAAGTTGGTACAGTAACTGCGCAATCTAAATTCAACAGATCAGTGAACACAAGATTTGATACCCTACCCCTTCAAATAAAAAGTGAAATATTTACTTCATTAGCTGACTTGTCTTGTGTTCACAGATAAGATGGTAAACGGGCTTAAATGAAATATTGCTTTTACTGATAAGTTGATTTTTATTTTTTTTTAATTACAAAAATGATGTACAAGTTGTTTGCATTGTATTGGTTCTCAAACCGATATTCATAGTATAGTTTCATTTTCTAGGACATATAATGGATCTCATTCATCCAAGGCTCTGGTCAGCTCCACTCTGACCATGGGCCCACCCCTCTGACCCCGCAGCCCAGACAGGTACACCAGCGGCTTGGGCACGCTGCTCTCCCCGTTCTGTGTGGTCTGTCCCACAGCATCTTTGGGGATGTAAGTCTGGGTGCAGCTGTCTCTCTTAAAATGGCTCAAGTTGGTCTGAGTTGAGTGAGTCTGTTTGCGTCGAAGATCAGCCTAAAGAGAAAGATGTACAACTTTTATATAGTGTACATCAGAATACACCATTAATCATTTAGTCTGAAAATGTTAGTGTAGATTACCAGTTTAAGTGCCTTCCTTCGCAGGGCCCACTCATTCCACTCATATTCCGGATCCATATAGCTCTCCACCGGGTGAGTATCGGTTTGGGTGCCACTGGAGCTCCGGGTGATGGGCCGCACCAAGAGATGCTCTCCAGACTGCAGCTGTACATAAACCATTTACTGGTTTGTGAAGTCTTACAGTGGGGCAAAAAAGTATTTAGTCAGCCACCAACTGTGCAAGTTCTTCCACTTAAAAAGATGAGAGAGGCCTGTAATTTTCATCATAGGTACACTTCAACTATGAGAGACAGAATGGGGGGAAAAGAATCCAGGAAATCACATTGTAGGATTTTTAATTAATTAATTGGTAAATTCCTCAGTAAAATAAGTATTTGGTCACCTACAAACAAGCAAGATTTCTGGCTCTCACAGACCTGTAACTTCTTCTTTAAGAGGCTCCTCTGTCCTCCACTCGTTACCTGTATTAATGGCACCTGTTTGAACTCGTTATCAGTATAAAAGACACCTGCCTCCACTCATTACCTGTATTAATGGCACCTGTTTGAACTCGTTATCAGTATAAAAGACACCTGTCCACAACCTCAAACAGACTCCAAACTCCACTATGGCCAAGACCAAAGAGCTGTCAAAGGACACCACAAACAAAATCGTAAACCTGCACCAGGTTGGGAAGACCATCTGCAATAGG
>JACM01059130.1:0-11366 GCA_000787095.1 Periophthalmodon schlosseri | reverse complement strand
CACTGACCCGGAACATGCCAACTTCACCTCTTCCCCCTTGGCCTCCTCACCTCCTCCTGTCCTCCCTCGTCTTATCTTCTCCTCCTCTCTTACTCCTATGCTCCCCCCTTGCCTTCTCTCCTCCTCCCCTCCTTCCTTATCTCCTCCTCTCTTCCTCCTATGCTCTCCCTTTGCCTCCTCTACTCTTCCCCTCCTCCCTCCTCTCTTCCTCCTATGCTCTCCCCTTGCCTTCTCTCCTCCTCCCCTCCTCATATCCTCCTCTCTTCCTCCTATGCTCTCCCCTTGCCTCCTCTACTCTTCCCCTCCTCCCTCCTCTTCCTCCTATGCTCTCCCCTTGCCTTCTCTCCTCCTCCCCTCCTCATATCCTCCTCTCTTCCTCCTATGCTCTCCCCTTGCCACCTCTTCTCTCTCCTTATCCCATCTCCTCCTCTCTTCCTCCTCTCCTCTCCCCTTGCCTTCTCGCCTCCTCCCCTGCTTGCCTCCTCTCTTCCTCCCTCTCCTTGCTTCCTACCCCCCTTCCTATCCTCCTCTCCTTCTCCCCTCAGCTTAACGCCTTATAGCAGAAGAAGAAAGACTTGGACCACTGACCCGGAGATGCCAACTTCACCTCTTCACCCTTGGCCTTCTCTCCTCCTCCTATCCTCCCCCCTCTCCTCTTCCCTTCTCCTCCTCCCCTCCTCCTATCCTCGCCTTAAGTCCCTATAGTAGAGGAGCAAAGACTTGGACCGAGGACAGGTGGACTTCAGCCCAGGGTCAGCTTCGGGGGCAGGCATCCCGTAACTCGAGCTGACGTGTTCACCCAGGCCTGAGTGCCCAAAACCGGGGAAGTCCGCCCACATTCTGCCCCCCCTAACCACCGCTATCGCCCACTTGCCCCCGCCCCACTGCCGAAGCTAGGTTCGAGGGGTGAGTTTGGGACGGGTCAGCGCGGGGGGCTCCTGTGGGTGCCAGGGAGCCGTTGGTCAGAGAGTCATCGGGTGCCTTCTGGTATGTTGGGTGCAGAGCCAAGCCGGAGCAGGGTTAGGGCTGGAGGGGGGGCAGGGAGAGTGAATACATCGCTGGGGGAGTAAGATGGCTGTCACAGATCGTTACAGCTTAAGTGGACATATACTTGGCTGCTGATAATATGCAAAATTATTATACTTTGGGTATTATTACGTATTTTTTTTACAAGGTTTAGATTTCGGATATGCCTGTTCTATAGTCTATGGATTTTAAGTTTACATGGAGGAACTTTCCACACACTCTAACTGACAATAGTTAAAGGTGCACTGAGTAACTTTTCAGCTGGAGAATCTGTCATCTGCTTGTCTCCATGGAGATGACATTGCTTTGCCCGGAATGTTTATTATGCCATTATACTAATCTATCAGGCAGTTACCGCTGTCTTTACACCTTGAAAAACACATATTTTTACTGTTAGTGGGCTTGCCTCTCCAGAGATCTGACCTGTAACTTGGTCTGGACCGTCACCTGTTTGTCTCTATGTCCGTCACTGTAAATATATGTGCAAATATTTTTCCACAAAACACCTCTATGTCTTAAATGTGTAAAAGTATAAAGCAACTACCGCTGTCTTTACACCTTGAAAAACATGCATTTTTATTCTTACTGTTTGTGGGCTTGCCTCTCCAGAGATCTGATCTGTAACTTGGTCTGGACCGTCACCTGCTTGTCTCTATGGCCGTCCAACATTTTCCTAGAAAAGTTACACAATTTACCTTTATATTTTTTTATAATTAGACTCCACTGTAAATACATGTGTAACTATTTTTCCTCAAAATGTTTCTTTGTCTTAAATGTGCAAAAGTATAAAGTAATTATCGTTGTCTTTACGTCTCGAAAAACACGCATTCATGTTCTTACTGTTAGTGAGCTTGCCTCTCCAAAGATCTGACCTGTAACTTGGTCTGGAGCGTCACCTGCTTGTCTCTAAGGCCGTCACTGTAAATACACGTGCAACTGTTTTTCCTTAAAACGTCTCAATGCCTTAAATGTGTAAAAGTATAAAGTAATTATCGTTGTCTTTACGTCTCAAAAAACACGCATTCTTATTCTTACTGTTAGTGGGCTTGCCTCTCCAAAGATCTGACCTGTAACTTGGTCTGGAGCGTCACCTGCTTGTCTCTGCGGCCGTCCAACCTTTTACTAGAAAAGTTACACAATTTACCTTTATGTTTTCCTATAAATATAATCCATGTACAACTATTTTTCCTCAAAACGCCTCTGTGTCTTAAATGTGTAAAAGTACAAAGTAACTCCAGTGTCTTTTTGATAAGTCTTGTAGCTCTAACTGTACATAAAACGCCTGTAGAACTGCCTCCTCCTGTTTAAAGCAATGGCGCATTAAGCCTGTGTTCTCCAGGGCCTTTTATCTGTTTCTCAACTTATCTTCCTCAAGTTCCTCCTAATGCCAGTCCCCACTTTAGCTCACAAATTCATTACTTTTCCTTCTAATCTCCACAGTGGATAAAACCTTCTTAAATCCTTCAAAACTGCTTCTTGCCAAGTGTTGGAAAAATATATTATTGCCCATGTTGAATGAATACCCCGTGCCAAAAAACGATTGATATATTCGCTTCTTCAAAGTTGCTCTGACACCTGGGATTGCACAAAAGCGAAATTGAAAAAGATTTTGTGGAGAGAGAGAGAGAAGCAGAGAGGGCAAATTAAAGAGCCATCTTGAACTGGAGTCTGGTAAGGATTAGTGGTTAATTGTATCGTGCAAGTCTCGTCCCTGGCCACCGGGAGCGCACTGTCTCGCCTTGTCTGCAGGCGGTGACGGAACGCTCACCAATACCACTTTTATAATTGGGAGAAGACGTCAAATCCCTCAGATTAGTGCCCACGGAAAAGGAGAGGTGCTGATGGACTTTTGTTTGTTGATATGTCAGAATATTATTAGTTAAAGAGTTTATATTCACAGACGGTGTAAAGAAGTGGACGATGCGAGTGTGACGTCACCCACGGCGTTCGGCTCCAGTCAAATGAAGCTCGTCGAGGGCAGCGGTTATAGCGGCGAATTTGGAGCCGAGTTCCATATTAGGAATTACGACCGCTGGTATCGTAGCGACCGACGAGCCAATCTGGAGCAGGCTTAGCTTAACGCTGTCAATCAAACCTGTTGCTAACGCTACCGGGAGCCACGTCGCCTGATTTGTCTCGTATTAATGTTCATATCTTGGTTTACGGACACAAAACGAAATAAAAAGAGCCACGTCGCCTGATTTGTCTCGTATTAATGTTCATATCTTGGTTTACGGACACAATAGCGAAATAAAAACACCAGGGTCACGTAGAGCGGGTTAATACGAACATTTTAAGACCAAAATGACGAGGCTCACAGCAGCAGTTGCAGAGAGAGGAGCCACGGTTTTTCAATGTAAAGTGAAGTGGAGCCAGAGTCGATGGAGCCGGAAGCGTTCCCATGATCACTTCCTATTTGGCAGGTTAGCTACATCCATGTATATATACAGTCTTTGTTTATATTGAATAAACTAGAGGCTTTTAGAGAGTCCAGCAGGTTTTCGTGTGCATTTTGTGACACATTTAACACTTTAAACACTATATTTTTTCTATTGAAAACTGGCCTCTTGGATAACTCTGGCATGTTATACACTTATTGTTGGCTAATATGCATTGTCTGTGTATTAAAGAAATACATAAAATAACTTTTCAGACCCAGGACACGCTGGGCTGGCCTGGGAACGCCTTGGGATCCCACCGGAGGAGCTGGAGGAGGTGTCTGGGGTGGGGGAAGTCTGGAAGTCCCCGCTTAGACTTGTGCCCCCGCGACCCGGCCCCGGATAAGCGGAAGAAAAATGGACGGATGGACTTTTCCGGTCGAGGGTCCGCCACCTACTTGTTTCCGCGGATTATCGCTTTGCTGTGAATGTTCCGCAGTATGGCATTAAACTTACTGAACTCCGTGGATACAAGCAGGCGAATCCAGCAGGCCAGGTTACGGGTCAGCTCTGTGGACAGGTGACCTCACTCGCAGTAACAAAGCACGTTTTCGGTGTATTTTTTTGTAGCAGTAAACAACACGTCATTGAAAAAAATAAGACAAGTTTAATGCCAAACTGTGGCACATTCCATTTAAGGCATTAATATCTCTATGGAGACAAGAAGGTTACGCATGTAGTAAAATAGTATATAGTACGTTACAATTGCTAGATATGTTCTCTCTAAGCGGAAGCAATTTCTAAAGTAATTATAGTGGTTACAGGTTCTATACTAGATCTGACCAATGCGTATGAATTGGGCAAGACACTTCACCTCACCTATTTATACATGTGTCACCCAGAGCCACTTACGCTGGACTTCTGTGGTTATAATTGAATATTTTGTGCAAAAAAAACCTGTACTTCCACTGTTTGCCTGCCAAATACTGGTGCAAACAATATGCAAAGAGCTGTGACAGTCTATACGGCGCTCGTCTCACACCTGCACTCATGACTATGCAAGTACGTGTCTATATGGGCTGTACGTGTATATGTATATATGTATATATGTATGCGCGCGCGTGTGAATGCGGAGATTAGCTGTTGGCCACAATTCCATCCTCCGACCTCAGCGTGGCCCGTGCTCCGCCGTTAGCGCCACGGAGGGCTCCTTTTACGGGGAACGTAATCTGGCCGGTACCGCGACTGCATCAAAAACGCAATGTTGAAAAATACGGGAAGAATACCCGCGAATCTATGCGAAATAACATCCATGGACTAATACATATTCAGGTAGATTTCAGGCGCAGCTGTCGATACCGTGAGCCGTAGAGAAGGCTGTCCAAACATACGTGACGTTTTTGGAGTTTTAGCAGTAATGGATTCACTGTAACATGTAGTTTCAAGATGCTATGGTGGATATGTGAGATAAAAAAAAAAGTTTATAAAAAGGTGAAAGTAAAAAGTTTCACATTTTTATTCAATATTAGCATTTTTTGGAAATATGCTTTGGTCATTAACTTAAAAAGTGTTCCACGTATCTTAACTTCTTGCTGCATTTTGAGTGTTGAGTTCTTAAGGCCGTTGGATTACCATTTGCCTGAAGGCCAACATTTCGGCACAAGAAACAACATAAATAAACAAAACGAAACAAATAAATAAATAAATAACTCTTTTTAAAAAATTTTTGCAAGTTTGACCGTGTACAAGAATCTCTTCAATTTATTTTGCTGTTCCCTCTTCTTCTATATACAAATCTATATCCTTAAAAAAGTACACGCAAAGTTCTCTTCCATATTACAAGCCATCGATTCAAAATGAAACTAGTATTTTGTTTTTATGATGAGGTAAAATTTGCCGCTTCCAAATCTGTTATTTATTGGCTTGTATTTATCACATTGTGGAAACTAAAATCTTTAAACACACTTAATTCATGGGGACCTGCTTACGGGGACCAACTCATGGGGACTTATGGGGACAAAATCAGGTCCCCATAATGCAAATCCTCAATTTTCAGATCAACAGCATGATTTGAAGTTCAGATATGGGTTAGGTTTAGGTTAAGTTTGGCAATAGTAACTACGGTTAGGCGTCTCCACGTGAATGTAAGTCAACGTAATGTCTCCAAATAGCACCAAGACCCAACATGTGTTTTATAATGCGTGTTTTTAAGATTGAAAGGAAAAAAAAAAAATGAAATTAGCGATTTAAATGGTACTCAAAGCGCTTTACATCAATTCACACACCAGACACTACCAATCTGTGGATCCGCTCAACCAGTGATGTTTACGTCGAGGGCGGGATTTGAACTGGCAACCTTCAGATCAGTGGACAAACACTCTACCAACGGAGCCACTGTCGCCCGTAATTTCTTGGCACCAATGTTTACGAAAGTTCAAGTGATTCCTAAACCGATAAAAGTATCCGAAACAAATACATTTTTCTCGTAATACTTTCTTACATCTGTATTTACATCAATATTGTCATTTTTGTTTTTTCCTCGTGGATACGATGCATTATTTAGACTGCACATATGTAGATGAGCCTCGAACAATCACTATTAGCATAACATAGCGTCACACCGCAGGTCCCTAATTGATAATTTGGTATTCTCTCTCATGTGCCACGCAATCAGAGACCCCATCGAAAATTAAAACTCTCCCTTCAAAACAAATAATTGGAGTCAATGTATCCAGTGGCTAAACGCGGCGATAACGTAAACAGCACATATCGCCTTTGTTTTGCTCCATATATTTCTTTGTCATAACACGCCTCAGTGAATTAGCAGGGCCACCGAAATCCCCCCTGACCTTTGCTCATTCATTTTAATGCAGCGAAAAGAAAAACAGGACTCATCCCATATCTTCTCTTCATAAATCTCTAGAGATAACAACATGAAATGATATTGCAAAGACCTTTGACAAACACCAATTTCATTATCTTACCATCGCGAGTAAAACAAACAAGTGGGCCGTCGTTCAAACAGGCTCGGAGCGCTGCCTTAATGTGCTCGGAAAAGTTCACCAACTTTTTACACTTTGAGTTTAAGTCCAAATTATTTATCAAGGTCGGGCAAAAAGACGAGAACTTTGGTCCGGTTACGCTTCCTGTCCGTGGGTTTCAGAGCGATGGCAGTTGACTCGGCAACCTCACCGTCCAGTTTTATCTCTGTGAGGTTTTTGCTGAGACACACTAAAACGAATAAATATTTAAAGATCGGGCAGTGGACGGGAGCTGCGGGTGGACGTCACTGACAAAATGTTAAAAACCTCACAAATAAAATTAATACTTCACCAGGGGACTCTTCCGTGTTTAGAAAGAGATGTTTGTGTCTCAGTGCTAACGCTAATGCTAATTTTGAGGCATAATAAATATCAAAACAACACCAAAAACTGAAGTATTCTACAAACAAACACATTTGGGTCGTCTTTATTTTAATTAATTTGAATTTTAATAGGTTGTTTATTTTATATTTTCCAATTTTAATAAAAGCGACTGTTAGCTTTGAGACACTGGGAGCTAGCTAGCGTGCTCCTGTGCACAGAGCCTATTAAAAGTAAATATTCTATACCTTTCAAATGTTGGAAAAAGTACCCAAAATGGCGCCTATAAGCAGGAAGCTGACACCACTTGGCATTTATGGAGGAAAACGTAAGAATTTTGGGTTGAAATTGATGACCACAGCACAACGGCGACTTTATCCAGAGTTTAAAGAAGACGTGTGCTTTTTGCTGTATTTCTGGGGCACCATTAGTCAATATATCGGACATTTTAAATTACTATATTGATCTTAAACTTGGAAAAAAAAGGGAAGAAAAGAAAAAGAAACAATGGCGTCTTGATTGAGTACTTAGAATTATAAATCTTTCAACTTCTTAGGTTGAAACTTGAAGTCCTCCTGAAGTCTGTCTGAGAACCTCACCCCTCCCGCTCTCTCATTTCCAAACGGTGACATGGTTCTGCTCAGGTGAAGCGTGTCCTTATGTTCTTTATGGGCTGGTTACGTTTAATCAGGGAGTTAACAAGCCCCTCCTCTCCTCTCCAAATGAGACAGCTCTAATTCACAAAGTTTGGGAAGGAGGCGATGGTTGTTGGTTTAGTATCTGAGTATGAGCAGCACCTCAGTCATAACCTGGGGCTGACTTCTCGGCCATCGCTCGTTATAATGGATTGTTGTTGTGGCGTTTGACAGTATATGTGCGCCAAACCTTAATTGACCTTAATAAAGCATGAACAAGTACTTAAGTCATAATGAACAAACAGTTAAGGATGATTCAGGTTTAGTAACAACTTAATTAAGGGGTTTAAATCTGGGGATGAACCGATCCAAAACAGCCGAGATCCTGGCTGGACATTTACATAAAGTTGTTGTGTAGCTACATGAGGGATAAACAACAGTTTTATCAGTTTTGTCTTTTTGGTTTAAAGAAATAAATACTGTTTTCAGTCTCTGCCCTGGTATCGGTTGATATCGGGTATCAGCAGATACTTAAAGCTGTTGTATCAGCTGGATCGGTGCATCCTTAGTGTATCAATTAGTTAGTTATTAATTAGTTAGGCCTGAATCATTCTTACTAAACTATTTGTTCATTATGAAATAAGTCTTTGTTCAGGCTTTATTGAGACTAATTAAGGTGTAGTTATTCTAAAATGCTACTGAAACATGTTGCCCTTTGTCACAGATCAATAAACAGACAAAAACACAAGGTCCAAAGGGTTTAGGAGCCACTATTTAGACTTATTTAAAAACGTGTGAGGTATTTCAAACGTGGGCTCTTGTTCTTTTCCATCCATGCGGTGCTGCACTTTGCCTGGTCTTTGCCTTCCCTGACAGACGAGTGTTTGTGAAGCGTCTTTATTAGCGCGCTAACACTAGAGCCTGGTGGACATTAGCGGAGCTAATGGAGAGCCCTGAAAGCACACACTGTGCCAGAGTTTCCATTCTGCTGTAGTGTAGCTCTCAGCAGTATCCCGCTATCACGCCCTTAATTGTCTTTATTGTCTGCAATGCTCCAACCAATATATTATGCTAATGTTCAGCCGCTATGTACTACTTACTGGCTCATACATGTTTTCTTTTAGACCATCTGGCACGCCATGTATGACCCGCTCGCAAATGCATGTATGTGCTAATTAATTAGCATAGCTCAGGAAGCAATTACACCGTGATGTAGTCCCTCCAACACCCCCCACCCCCACACACATAAACTCACCCAGAGTCCTGGTGCTTCACGGCACTAGAGCACACTTCATTAGCTCTGATATGTGGGAGAGGAGTGAGGGGACAGAGGGGGACAGGGGAGGGGGACAGAGGGACACACAGGGCTGGGACAAACAGACCAGTACAGTATTATACACAAATACACAGACAAGTGAAGCTTGTCCCGATTCTCGAGGCGTAATAGTTAATATGCAGTTTGAAATGACATGACGCAATGTTATGGTCAGTGTGTGTTCACTATTGGTGTCTCCTTTAATAGAGAAAGCACTGGTGGACACAGTTTTCTCCATCACAGTCTGAAGAACAAACTAGACAGTAAATACATCCTTCCTTCATTATTGTATTATTAGAGTTAGTTTTTTAGATTTTTTTTTTAAAGAATTGCTTATGGATTGAATAGAAGCAAGAAGAGACATTATAACTCCAAAAACTGCATTCAACTATATGCAAATAATGGGTATGTTTACATGGACAGTAAAACTCAGATAACAGAATAATTAATATCAGTATTTAGATCTGATTATTGGTGTGTATTTACATGCACAATATAAATATGAGCATCAAAAACACCTGGTGACACATAGGGCCCATATTACGCTGTTTTTTTTATCTATGGTATAATGTTGTTTCCTCATCACAAACAGACCTGGAGTTGTGTTTTGTTTCATTCACACATGTTTAACACACAAACCCTGCATATTTCGACGGAGTTCTTCTGTCAAACTAAAAACACTCTGTTCCACCTCGTGACGTCACGTGGTAATACAGGAAGTGCTGTGTTTTTAAACTCCACACGCCTTCACTAGAATCATTTGGATCATTTCAGTCCTAAAATTGCTAATCTCTACTGAACTGAAGGTAAATGGCGGCGTTTAGCATTAAAACTACCGCTTAGTGACATCACAGGGTGGAACAGAGCATGAGCTTTGGAGATGTAGACAGACTAATGATAAAGTGTTACTCAAACATGTGTGAATGAAACAAAAAAACACAACTCCAGGTCTGTTTTTTGTGGAGGTAACAACATTATAACATGACTTAAAGCTCTCAAGAGTCAGTTTTGCGTAATATAGGACCTTTAATCAATGGAATCAGACAGAAATCAGATCACTCACATCAGACTGAACTGTTTACATCAGTGTTTCCCAACCAGGGGTTTGGGAACGGGGTATTTTACATGCATAATAATGTTTCTGTAGGATAATTTTGACATAAATGTCATTAAAACAAAAAAATAGAAGAGTCAGAGTTAGAGGCTGTAATATTAAAAAAGAAAAAAAAACAACAACAACACTCTAATAACACAATAATAAAGTGTATGAGACGATTTGGGGGAACCACGGTCTTACATGACAACTCAATAGTCTGATTACTCCAGAAATCAGATTACGATCAGATATTTGTTGTACTTGTATTAACTGCACTAAACACACGACTCAACAGCCTAAGTCAAACCTGTATAAAACCTATTGATAATCCTACACATGTTGAACGCGTTTCCGAGCTTGTACACGATCCGCTTCCTCCCGGTCTCCATCGTGTCAGCAGCGATTCTATCTGAACGAACCTATTAATCCAAATGAGGCTGTTTATTTTTCATGTCAGGGCCCGGTTCCACGTGTCACTTTCTACATGTGTAATTTATCATTAAGCTGCAGCAGAGCATAGACCGGCGCACCAACCTCTGACTGTGAACAAGAATCCTATTAACACAGGATAAGGACCCAATGTGGAGGAATGGGACGCAGCCCAACACATCGGCGTAGAAAAACACAAAAAAAACACAAACGTACTACGCTGGGGGGTCCGTCGCTTGCTTGTCTCCTCGTTTTGCCTGGAATGTTCCGCAGTATGGCATTGTTAAACACATGTACCTTTCATTTTTTCAACATATGGCTGTTTGTATCGATCAGAAATACCTTAAACGCTTTGTCGTACATTACAGATAAAGCAGAAAAGTTACATACTGCACCTTTAATTATGTGTCATTTTGAAAACTTCACTTTTCCCACCTCCCAAAACATTGTACCAGTTATGAAATACAATTAATTAACATGTACTAGTATGTAGTTACCTTAGTAGTCTGGGTTAGTCCTGGGTTAGAATCTCTTTATTTATGGATCACATTAAAAAAAAAATAAAAATAAAAAAGACAACGGGAAAGGAGAGGTTGACCCTAATTAATATATTATGGAACTTTTACCCATTAATGTTAAATGAGCATATATATTTAATAGAGCATCATGAATGATTTGCTTTGGATCAGGATAAAGTAATTAAATGGAAAAGTGTAACGTGAAATTTTTGGTTCAAGTTTTTTATTTTATTTTACTTTACTTTACTTTACTTTACTTATTTTATTTATTTTATTTTACTTTACTTTTTTATTTTATTTTATTTTACTTTACATTACTTTACTTTACTTTACTTTATTTATTTTACTTTACTTTACTTTATTTTATTTTACTTTTTTATTTTATTTTATTTTATTTTACTTTTTTATTTTATTTAATTTAATTGATTTATTTATTTTGCAGTGTGCAGTCTTACTCTAGACCTGGTTTAGCCTCGCCCACTTTCTGTTTTGTGAAGGCCCAGTTTGAGAGCAGCTGACGTCGAGGTCTGGGGTTAAATGCCACACAGGTTTGTACACAGTGCGTTGAGGTGGAGGTGGAGTAATGAGGTGGAGGTGGAGGATACAG
>KN479291.1:22072-44001 GCA_000787095.1 Periophthalmodon schlosseri | reverse complement strand
CGGATGGGTGCTGCCATGTAATTAGGGAGTCACCGGTATCAATCACCCGCACTGGCAGGCTCATTTTTTCAGCGTCAATTACCTCGGAACATTTTGGACGCTGATCAGACGCGCGGTGTCTTAAAGCCGGCGCGCAGCTGTCAATGACACTAATGGAATTTTAAATCTTCAGCCCCTCCTCTCCCTCTCGCACTGTGCAGCTCTGCTTAAGTGCAAGTCCCAATTATGGAGAGGGTAATTTAGCTAATCTGCCTGGAAAGCGGCAACAGGCTGTAATCAATATCAAAACCGTGCGGCGCGGTGAAGAGCAGGGGTGTCGGCGCGGAATCGGCACTTTGAAGTTAGGGAATGTAAAGCTTGTATTTATTCTAAAGGAAACAGATTGCCGTGTGTTTTAGTGTATGCACTGTGTTGTAAACATTCGATTTAATTATTCATATTTTCTTTATAGTGTTCTAGTATTCTGGCTCATTCCAAATGCGATCATGAGTAGGGTTTGTTTGTTGTGTGTTCAGGTTACTAATATTTTTATTGTAAGATAAAAAAAAAAGATAAAAGAACCTTTAATCATCCCACGGGAATTCTACACAGTCCAAGAACAGCAGGAAAATAGTAATACCTAAAATGAATACCTAGCCCACCTAAACCCAGTGTAATGTTGTGAGGGCCCCTGAGTTCTTTATTAACTACAGATACGAACTGTCAAAAATATAGAACTCAACTGACTGCGCTCCTGTGTTTCACTGTTCACCGTCTAAGCATAAACAAAAGCACCTTCAGTCACACACAGCAGCACACCCTGAAAAAGCCGGGTTGATTTTTTTCTACTCAGTTGCGGGTTACAGCTGCTGGGTCATTTTTCTGGGTTATTTTTTTTATAAGAATTGGGTTGTTTTGCTTAACCCAACAGCCGGGTTAAGAGTTGGGTCATTTCAAGTAGAATGTTGGGTCAAAAACTGTCCCGTTTTTCGTTCAGTCTACCCAGCGAGTTGGGTCTATTCACAACAAACAACCTCGTGTTCTGGGTCAAACTTTGCCCGACTCCTACTCCACTGATCAAGGCCCAGTTGGTGCAGCTGATCCTTGTACATTTATGACTATCTTCATATAAAAAAGGTATGTAGATACTTTTTTTCATTTTGTTTTTGTTTAATATAAAATACGATTTTTGTATTGCTGTTGTCAATATGTTACCCACTGGTGGAGTTACTATGGGCTGGACACTATGTCCTCTTTGTTAAAAAAAAATCAAACCACCAAAAATAGCAGCTATATAAAAGTAAAAATGTCTAAATTCTGAGCTCATTCGATTACTTGGTGGTAATAAATGTGATCTAGTTTACCACTTTTCAGGTGGTTGGTGACAACCTTGGTTTAAATGCCATAGTCGGCTCCACAGAATGCTTCTGTGGGAATTATGTGTGTCGATGGTGCAAGGTGAATAAAGATGCTCTGAGATTCCAAACACAAGGAGATCCATCATTGTTGTGCAACATCAGAAGCCATGAAGCAGACCTCCACACGGCGCACCTCTCCAAGACAGTGTGAAAAGATGATGCTGATGGAGAACTTAATTTGGCCTTATAAAAACAATTCTGGACCTGCAGCAAACAACACACACATCAACTCCCTCACTAAAGCTAAACAAGTGGGGTCTCCAATTTTGTAAATAATTATTGTATGTTTACTGTTGAAAACAAACCTGTTTTGAAAGTCACAAATAACTCAAACCTCAAGTCAGTGGCTCATAACTATAAATATTTTGACAGAACAATTATGCAAACAAAAGCAAGTTCAGGACAAAACATGCAGAGACAAAACATCAGAAACTCCACAGACTGAAATGTTCTGTTCTGTTTAGAACAGGAGCAGCCCTAACCTCGCCTGACAAGAGTCATCCCAAAGCCAACTGTACAAACATGGATTTTTGGAGAAGTGGCAAGACTCCATCGTCAACTTTAGGACCAAGTCGATGTTTTCCAAGTCTCAGTCAGTCTTTGGCCCCAAGTCCAAGTCTCAAGTCCTGTGCTTTGAGTTTCTTTAGAAACAAATTACCACATACAACTTCCATCTGTTTTTGTAAAAGATCACATCCTACTTCAGATAAGTCATGGTAACAAAAGAAGTGAGGAGGGAGATGCTCCAGTTTGTTCCTGTGAAATGAAGCACTAAAAGTAAAAGTAACACTAACATCACCTGTACAGAGTAGAGTGTTTTCTAAACATGTTTCTATGTTTGAGGAGAAACATGTCATTCAGGTTCAAGTAGAATATCAAGTCATTACTGTAGTGACTCAAGTCTGACTAAAGTCAAGTCCAAGTCACGACTTGCAAGTGCACACCTCTGCAAATAATCATATTAGTGACTCAAGTCTGACTTGAGTCCTGATCAAATCTGGCTACACGCCTATGCCATATAACTGCATTCTGCCCTAAATGTACGAGGATCATATATTTGTTTTATTTCCTAAACTTATTATCGTCAGGCCTGAAGCTGATCACACATTAAACATGCATAGTCCATTGTCATACTCATTTTGTTTCTTTGTTTAGACTGAAAATGCTGATCCTCCCTCACCACCACCTGGCAGATGTCTCACCACCGCCACACCTCTGCCTCGTGAAGAGCACGTGCCCCTGGCCTTTGTTACAGATGACTCCAGAATGTGTAAGTTCCTTTAGTAAATGCAGGTGTGCTCTTTGTCAATAACAGACTCATCATAGTTTTACATCTTAATATAAATATTTAGTTCGTCTGTTTGTTTTATTTACATCTGGAAGATTATTTCCACGTCTTCTGACGGAAAAAATATTCTTGAGGGTCTTCACAGAGTCATCACAATCAAGCAGACATGTTGTTCCAGTTTTAATGTCTTCCCTTGTGGAGAAGTGTCTTTTAGTTTCCAGAAAGATCACCGCAATCTTAAATTCAATCAGATCATCAGTAATATTAATGCCCTACACTTAATATTTTTACATCTGATGGTCCCCTCCATCACTCAGTGTTTAGGCACTAAACCTGTTCAAGATGGGTAAAGTGTCCTGTAGTGAGGGGCAGTTATGGCTTCTGAACAGCTCTGGATTTAATAGAATTTGTTCCACAATAATAATAATAATAATGACATAATAATAATATGAACAGGTCAGAGCTGTGAATTAATCACGTTTACATGCAGTCCCTCTGGATGTAAGCTGCACTAACAATACTGGAGAATTCATTGCATTCAAATGAAGATGTCCATTTTTATGCTTAGACATAAAAAAAACATTTGCGTGTACTTGGGCGACAACAAGGAGAAGTTTGTTGTAGTTACATAATGTTAGTGACTTTTGGCTCTCTGAAGGACATTGGGACTTAATGAAATTAAAGGTTGACCATATTTTTTTCTTTTTTCAACAGGCCAACATCTGGCACACACAAAACTTTCAGCTTCTACACTGGCTCTCACATTGTTTACAGTGGACTTGTACAGGTGGTTTTGTGAGGATGTTTTTGATTCCAGTTTTTTGTCAGTTTGGTGTTTGGTGCTTTGGTTTGTGGGGATGGTTTTTCTTTCTTGTCTCAGAGTGTCTGGTTTTGTCCGGGCAGAAGTCTCTGCCCTGCAACTGGATTCTTGGAGGAAAGGCTACGGAATATCAGAAAGCATCTGAGATCCACGAGCAGGGCACCAGGAACAGCACAATGATGTGGCCGAGGCTGAACGAGCACTTTCCAGGTAACAGTCCAACTAATGAACCAGACCAAAGGCTGTGAATATCACACTGACCAGGAGGAAATGATCAGAGTTTGGTCTCTTTTTGTACAGAGACTTACTGGTGTTTAAACTGGTCAAGGACTAAACTTTCTGTCCAGAGTATCTGGAGTATTTGCAAGATAGAGGGGAGGACAGAGAGGAGGACAGGAGAGAGGGAGAGGACAGGAGAGAGGGAGAGGAGAGGACAGAGAGGACAGGAGAGAGAGGAGGGCAGGAGAGAGGGAGAGGATATAGGGGAGGACAGGAGAGAGGGAGAGGACAGAAAGGAGAACAGGAGAGAGAGGAGGATAGGAGAGAGGGAGAGGAGAGGACAGAGAGGAGGACAGGAGAGAGAGGAGGATAGGAGAGAGGGAGAGGAGAGGACAGAGAGGGGAGAACAGGAAAGAGAGGAGGACAGGAGAGAGACAGGAGGGGAGGACAGAGAGGAGGACAGGAGAGTGGGAGAGAGGAGGACAGGAGAGAGGGAGAGGACAGAGAGGGGAGGACAGGAGAGAGAGGAGGAAAGGAGTGATGGGGAGGGCAGGAGAGAGGGGGAGGGCAGGAGAGCAGAGAGAAAACATATGGATGATGTCCAGATCTTTTATCAGTTCACTTTGTTTGATTCTTGTTGTTCATGTGACATGTGAAGAACATTCATTGGTTGAACGGCATTAAGCTTTACTACTTTCATATATTGTGTTTTGCAGTGTCTGATGACAGAGCTGAGCAATGTAAAGAAAAGTAGAGAAATCATTCCCTTTAGCCAAGTACAGTACATGCAGGATACAGCCCGAGCCAAACGGATTCAAAAGATATTCTGAATGAATCCCCATCTAAAGAGCCCTGGAGTGGTATGATATTATATTTTGAATATCTTACAGACAGAAATACATATAGTTGTGTTGTTATTTCAGATTTGTTCTAGTATCCTACATGATATAAGCAGCATGTCTTTTGTAGCCTCTGTGTTCATTGTTCTCATAGATATGACATATTTGCACACACACTTACTTGTGCTTTTACACATTCACATCTACACAAACACATGCATGCAGCCATACACACACACACACACACGCAGCCACACACACACACACACACACACACACACACACACACATTACATACACATACTTAAAAGAACTATGTAGCCTGCACTTAAGATTTTAAAATAAATACAATCACAACTGAACCTGGTTTGCTAGAGCCTTAACCTGCAGATAGAGGACACATATAAGTTTTTCTCATTCTCAATATATGGACAGGCCAAAGCTCAGAACCTCCAGAATTCACTCACTGAGCTGCAGAGGCTGCACTAGCACTGAGTCATGATTGGCTGCAGGTGCTGAGGTTTAGGTAGTGACCATTCAGATCAGAAAGACATTTTAGGTTTAAACCAACGGGATTTCAGAATTGAAACTGGCAACACAAATGAGAGAGGTTCATTGTGCTTTCTGACTGGATAATTGTCGCCTTATAAACAACTTGGCCATCATTTCTAATGTGTCTGTATTTAAGAATAAATCAGGACTGGTTAGCAGCAAGAGCGATAAGAGCTCCTTTTTCACATCCACATACCATGCACCCTCCCAAGTCACATGTATTTCTTTAACAGTGTATACATGACTAAATATGTACACTTTTGTATACAGTATATATACACATACACACATACACACACACACACTCATAACACTATGTATGTATTTTGAGATTGCACAGGTCTTATCTATTTTGCACTGAGACGCTGAATCCAAACTGTTTGAAACTGTTTGACTGTCTTTTTATGCAGAAAGAATATTGTGCTTGGCCACACAGGAAGGACAACTGCAATGTTTTCTTGAAGAAATGACCCGAGGTTTGCTCTTCACAATCTCCCCTTTCAGATGTCACGGTCACTACTAGAACACCAACTGCAAACCAAGCTCACAACTTGAACCAAGAGACTAGATTGAGTCAAACGTAGCATCAGAACTGTGTGTTCTGTCAGAAGCAGATTTATGCTTAGCTTTACAGATGTAAATGTTATGTGTAAATAACCTGTGTATGCACCTACAGATGCCAAGGGGACGCGTGCCCTCAAAATACTGCCACAGCTGCTCCCACCAACTCTTCACAAAGTTTGGAGAAAACACAGCACTGAAGAGTCTCGTCTGGCATTTGTTGGCTGCCTGTAAGTCCAGTTTTGTAGAATGGAAAACTCTGCACAAATTCAGTCATCTTGTTTGCAAGAGCTGTCTTATCACAAAGAGTAAAGGAGAGGGGGTGAAAGAAGAGGAAAGAAGTCAGGGCAGACGAGAGGGCAGACGAGAGGGGAAGGGACAGGAGAAGAGAGGGCAGAGGAGAGGAGAGGACAGAGAAAAGGAGAGGGCAGGGGCAGATGAGAGGGCAAACGAGAGGAGAGGGCAGACGAGAGGAGAGAGCAGAGGAGAGGAGAGAGCAGAGGAGAGGGCAGAGGAGAGGAGAGGGCAGACGAGAGGGCAGACGAGAGGGCAGAGGAGGAGAGAAGAGGGCAGATGAGAGGGCAAAGGAGAGGAGAGGGCAGACAAGAGGGCAGACAAGAGGAGAGAGCAGACGAGAGGGCAGACGAGAGGAGAGGGCAGACGAGAGGGCAGACGACGAGAGAAGAGGGCAGACGAGAGGGCAGAGGACGAGAGAAGAGGGCAGACGAGAGGGCAGAGGAAAGAGAAGGCAGAAGAGACAGGGGGTAGCAGGCAGGCAGGTTCTAAAAAATAAGACAGAGGCACCTGGACACAGGACAAAGCCACTGTAATACAAAAACTCAGATAAAGTTAACTGGTTTTGTGGAGCTAAACACATCTACTAACTGGAGAAGTATCAACAACAAACTGGTGAGGAGTGGATGAAAAACAAGACTTGTTATACTGCAGGTAACGAGGGAAACTGGATCCAGATGTGCCAGCTGTCAGATCAGGTAAGACGACGCCCAGGTGGGAGGAGAGACAGACAACACAGAAGGGAGGGGAGACAACAGGGAGAACAGTCCAAGGGAGGATCCTGTCAGGATCCTGACAATAACTTGGTTAGTTACTTTTACTGGATATACAATTCATACTCTATTTGTTTTCTTTAATAGGTACTAAATAATATTTAAAAAAAATAAAAAAAATTGTATTGATTCAAAGTTGTTTATTTGATCAAATAACATTAAGAGTAACTTTTCTTGAAGTTAAAACAGAATGAATTGATGCCTATAAGTTTAATTAATAAAAAGCTATTAAATAAATATTGTCTTTACAAAATAATCAGACTGAGAAGTCTTCTTTTTAAAGGATCTTTACTGTTCACTGTAGTAAGTGCAGATTGAGACCTCTAACTTTCAATTTCAATAGCTGAACTTTACGTCTAGATTTATTTTCTTTTTCACTTTGTGCAACGACAGCCTCATTTAAGTAACTAAACACAGTGTGGAGGATGTGCAGGTCTGACGCAGCTCTTTAAAGGTAAATACATTGTTTCATTTAGATGAAAAAAGCCAAAACTCATGAGCTCAGTGGAGCGTGTAGTTCTGTGCCAGAGCTGACCTGAGAGCACTAGTCTCAGCAGCTCAGACTGGCTTTAGCGTCTGGTCAGAAGTGAGTGAATTAACACATTTTTCTTTTCGTTTGTCAATTAAAAAAAAACATTTAAGTGTGGCCTCTTGTTGTCGTCCTGCAGTGAGGAATCTTGGGCTGATTGTGGACTGTTCAAACTGGACAAGCACATTAGCTCTGTGATAAAGTCCAGCTTCTTTCAGTTGAGGCTTCTTGCTAAAGTAAAGACTTACCTTCCACAGGCAGATTTTGAAAAAACAATCCATGCATTTGTAATGTCATGTCTGGATTATTGTAATTCTTTGTTTGTGGGACTGGACCAGGGTTCCCTGCAGTGCCCACAGAACGTCCAGAACGCTGCAGCTTGTCTGCAGACAAAAAACAGGAGAAGAGAGAACATCACATCTGTGCTGTGCAGCTGCACTGGCTCCTCATTTCATATCAGTGCAATTCAAAATGTTACTGCTTGTGTTTAAATGTGTCACTCTATGGGTCCTTTTTATTTAAGGGAGTTACTGCAGCCCTATACTCCACCCACAGCCCTGAGGTCAGCTGACCAGCTCCTGCTGAGCACAAAGCCAGGCTCAAGACCAGAGGTGACAGAGCCTTTTCTGTGGCAGCGCCCAAACTATGGAACAGCGCCCTCTGCCTGTCGGATCCTCTCAGTCTTTAACGCAGTTTAAGACTAGACTGAAAACCCACCTCTTCTCCCTGGCATTTAATACTAGCTAGAAAGAAAAAAAAACCAAAACAATAAAACAATCCTATGTATCGTATTATCTGTATATTTGCTTTTGTTGATTCTTATGTGAAGCACTTTGGGTAGCTGAAGTTGTATTTAAATGTGCTATATAAATCAAATTGAACTGAATTATTCCATATTCTTGAATCTGTGTTTATAATGACTCCTCATTATAAACAAAAGAGGAGGATGGGAGGGGATGAGGATCTGTCAGGTGCACCAGTGCCCATGGAAAATTTTTAGTTGCACCGGACAATGCATGTGCACCCACATTTGTCCTGCTCTGGAGGCCTGATTGAAAACTTCAAAAGACGGATACATCACTGTGCCTTAGGCTCTCCACATAATGTTAACATAAAGTTGATCAGAAGGTTTTTGCCTCATTGTCTGGTACTACCCCCTTGCACTGGTTCAGATGTGGATGTGGATGGATTTTGGTATCATAATAAAAAACAGGTTTGGAAGCCTTCTGAGCATATTAATGATGTGGAAAAACATCCACAACTGTTGCAACACCCATAATAACAACAACCATTAGCACTCACGACCCCCCATGGTAACCTGCAAAATGAATATAAAAAGTGTCTTATGTCTAATGCTTGACTTTTTTTCAAGATAAATTTATTTGGTATAGGCCAACCAAAAGGAATCTATTACTGCTGCACTGAAAGGTGTTTAAACTATTGCATAAATTTCATCATCTGGGAACCACTGAAACCATAATAACAATATTAATTTGCAGTCATATAGAAACGGTAGAAATTGTATTTATTAATTTATTTCTATTATGATATGATTCAAATTTTATTACTTGCTATAGTACTTTAGAATGTGTATGAATACATTACCAAAATGTGTATTTCATCACAACAACGTCTGTTTCATTACTGTAACAGGGACTTTTGGATGATTTTTATAAAATGATTTTACTGTTCCTTTAATTGTTGTCTAGGTTTTTTTTATGTTTTCTCCATGAATATAAATGTTTGTTACATCTAGTTCAGACTGACACACACATTAAAAAAAAAAAAAAAGAATTTAAAATGGAGAAAATTGTTATGGTAAAGACATAAGTTTGATTAGTTAATTATTAAATTGTAGTTTCCTAGGTTTTAGGGAAATACTGTCATAAAAAAGGAAAAAAAAGAAAACTCCATTAAAATTAAATCACATAAAAAAAACAAACAAACAAACAAAAAAAACTAAAATACTTAATCAAATGTGGAGTTATATATTTTTCTGTCATAACATGTCATGTCTTCCTGAGAATAACCCATCCGTTTTCATGTAATCCTTATTTCCTCCGTCATTAGTTTCTTCTTGGAGCCAGCGCAGACTGTCCTGGCGTGTTTAATCTGCAGGGAACCAAATAAATGAATAAGCAACGCTACAATAGCAATGCTAAACTCCGCTAGCTTCCGCCTCTTACAGTAAAAGTTCACCACACCTCTTCTTGTACACAAATGCCTTTCTCCTGCTTTCAGGGGTAAGTGTGAGGCTGTTCTTGTGTCCTGTGGAGTCTGTCTTTGTCGTGTGGTTCTGGAGCTGAGCGCGAGGGGTTTGGGGACGCTCCACAGGTGTTATCTATCTGCTGTTCTGTGACGCAGTAATATGTTCACTATGGCCTGTTGAACTGACCTCCCCAGTGGCCAGTTACACCACTACTGGTGCAGGCCTGTGTGGTGCTTGGGATGGTGAGAGCAACTGTTTAGCAAGTGAACGTTAAAAGACTGGAGCTAATGACCTGAACTTTCTTTAGATATATCTTCGGGCTGAAAAACGTCCATCAACTCTCAAAACATGTGCAAAACAAGTCTCCATTTCCGACTATTTGGCTGACTTTTTTTCACCATAAAAAAAGTTCAGACACATTTCTTTTTTTCTCTCGTTACTCACTTCCAGTTCAGCATCTTTAAAGTAACGGGCCAGTAGTACACCCACATAGCACTTCCTGTAGATTTTCAAAATAAAATGAAATAAAATGCATTGACTGCATTGACTTTTTAACTTATTTCCAGGTACAGTTTAAACACATTCCTTCATAAATGAAATATGCTTTTTAACCATTTTCAACTGTAACTTATATTATGAACTGTATTGTGACTGTATTTATATTTCTTTCTAGGTTACAGATAACTAAATTAATAAATAACTGTAAAACACAATAGTAAAAATTGTGTTACATTGATTATTCAGAAGGAGTCAAAGTCAAAAATATTTGATTGGTGTTTTTTTAATATCATTGAGTAAGTTAACTCCATGATTTCCTGTATACACTGCCAAGGCCACTGGTAATTTTGCTCTCTATTATCATTTATTGTCAGTGCTAGCTCTGACTGACTGATACTGACTGACTTACTGATACAGACAGACTGACTGACTGGTAGGGGACTGACTGATACATACTGACTGACAGATACAGACTGACAGACTTACTCACTGACTGCTACAGACTGACTGACAGAATGGTGATGGCGAACCAACCAGACATTATGGTGTGGATAAAGAAGAGAGCACAGCCGTTGTGATGGACATTGCAGTACCAAATGGTGGGAACGTCAGGAAAAAGAAACACAAGAAACTAGAGAAATACCAGGGGCTCAAAGAAGAGCTGAAGAAGGCCTGGAAAGTGAAGGCATCAGTGGTGCCCGTGGTCATCGGAGCACCCGGGGCAGTGACCCCCAAACTGGAGGACTGGCTACAGCAGATCCCAGGAAAAATAACAGACATCTCAGTGATACAGACTGACTGAAAAACTGTTTGATTGACTGACTAACAGACACAGACTCACTGATACAGACTCACTGACTGACTGATCCAGACTGACTGATACTGACTCACTGACTGGTACTGACTCACTGACTGATACACACTGACAGACTGACTGATACAGATTGACTGACTGAGTGATATAGACTGACTGACTATTACACACTGACAGACTGATTGACTGGCACAGACTGACTGATATAAACTGACTGACTTACTGACTGATACAGACTGACTGACTTACTGATACACACTGAGTGACTGATACACACTGACAGATTGATACACACTGACTGACTGATACAGACTGACTGACTGAGTGATACAGACTAACTGACCGATACGGACTGACAGACTGACAGATACAGACGAACTGATACACACTGACAGACTGATACGACTGATGGTGGTGGATAAATGAAAGAGCAAAGCCGTTGTGGTGGACATTGCAATATCAAGCGATGTGAACATCAGGAAAAAGGAACATGAGTACCAGGGGCTCAGAGGAGAGCTGGAGAAGGCCTGGAAGGTGAAGGCAGGTGTTCAAAGTATAGTAAATAAGAATTATACTTTAGTAATGATACTGTTACAATAGCAACTGACGGACCAATGCCCACGTGTACACACAGTCTGAACCATCAAAGACAAAAGGAAAGAAAAATGTGATATACATTTGTTCAGTGCTCCCATCGCCGCTACCTGCTTCTGCACCTCTGCCTCACTATCTCGCCTCTCCTCCTCAGAACAAGCTTCGTGCTGCTGCTTTATTTCACACTCCACTTGGCTTATTCTTCAGTGACGAGACCTCCAACTCATCAGTGCTCGCTCCACAAATGTTATGCAAATTCTCTGTTCTTCTTTCCACTCAAGTCGTCCATGTTTTTTCCTCATTCACTTTTTCTGTTCAAAGAGCCAAGCCATAACTGAGACCTTAAAGCTACCATCTGTACCTTCATTTGTTTTTTTTTTGTCCCCCAGTAGATGGCAGAAGTAAAACCTGTTTCCCCTCCCCTCACCTGGCCTTTGTCCATGCTCACCTGTGCTCTCTGGTCTTCTTCTGTTAGGGCAAAGGTAGCACACTATCAGACAGGAGTAACATATATAGCATCTAGTGGTGAAGTGTGAGAATACAACAGGGCCGGGTCAGCCAATTACAAATGGTAGCTTTAAAGTGCATATGGCAGGTTAGACTTAGACTACTCACTTCACTAAAATATAGTTGACATCATTATATTTAAGATTTACTATCCTAGTTTTTCTCTTTGCTAATTTTGGTGAGGTTTATGATTTTACTTCCTGGTTGGACACGGGCAGCAGATGTGACGTACATAATGGTAATTCTGTTTATGTTCCCTATAGCAACCTGTTAACAAGGGTCTAATAGGCACAATAGTTATGCTTAGACTAATAAAAGTAAACAACACCTTTATTTTCTTAAATTACCATTTAAACTGACAGAAATCTGTGCACTAAATGTTGTTTTGAGTGGAATATTTGGTGTTGAAGACAAAGGTAGATGACAAGACATTTTTGGACTCACTGCTACTTCCTTATTTTTTGTAATTTTCTTAACTGTTTTCCCACAAAGTGCCACTTAACTGATTTATTATGACACATATTCAACTGATGCTTACCCACCAAACCAAGTAATAATTAGAAAAACATGAAACCCTGTCATATGCACTTTAATGAGAAACCTACTGTAACTCTTGAATTTGCTTTGGAAATATCTCCAAAATCCATTTATGTCTGCATCAAGGCAGTGGCAGTAAAGTGTTGGATAAATATTGAATTTGTCTAAGAAGAAAAACTAGGTCCCCTCTGCCGGTGCCCTCAGATTCAACCCAGTCATGAGGTGAGCTGCTAAAACATACCCGCTCTGCACCTGTAACACTTTTATCAATAAAATATACAGAGCTGGAGTAAAAGGTTCTATGAAATAGTAAGGGAGGCAAAGGGCAGATTCCAACCAGCAATCTTCAAATTACTGAAAGAGATATTGGTGAAAATATATTCTTTGGTAATGTACAATCGCTTGCATTTTAAACATGGAAAAAATGAACTTGAAAAATGTCATGCTAGTTTTAAAATTTCAACATTGCAATTTTACTTAAAGGGCCCGTATTACGCTGTTTTCTGATCTATGTTATAATGTTTCCTCATCACAAACAGACCTGGAGTTGTGTTTTGTTTCATTCACACATGTTTAACACACAATTGCTGCATATTTATCTTGAGTTCTTCCCTCAAACAGAAAACACTCCGTTCCACCTTGTGATGTCATGTGGTAATACAAGAAGTGCTGCACTGTGTTTTGAAACTCCACACACCTTCGCTAGAATCATTTGAATGATTTCAGCCTTGGAATAGCCAATCTCTACTGAACAAAAGGTAAAAGGAGCTGTTAACTTGAAAACTACAGCTTAATGACATCACAAAGTGGAACAGAGCATTGATAAAGTGTTACTCAAACATGTGTGAATGAAACAAAACACAACTTCAGGTATGATTTTGAGGAGGTAACAACATTATTAGATGGCTTAAAGCTCACAAGAGTCAATTCTGTTTAATATAGGACGTTTAAAGGTGAGCTATGTAACTTTCTGGTAGCGGTTGCGCCATCTACTTGTCTGAGGGGGCTGATAATTCTGCTGTGGCGAGAGTGGAAGAGTAGTTTTAAATCATACAGATGGTACAAATGTAACCGCAAACCAATTTAAAGTCTCTCCTAATTATTTTTATCCTTTTTTGGTAATGATATATTGTACATTTTATGGTAATGTAATGCATCCCACACACTGTATCTGGCAACACATTTTTATTCAGTACAAGTACGATCTATTTTCTGACTTGAACCATTTGTTTGTTCCATCAACGATCCACACAGACACTTTTGACACTGCACTCAGCTCTTACCCTCTCTGACTTTTACTCTTTCCGAACTCTCTGCTAACGGTTGCCTGGAAACGTTGCCTCGAAAAACTATTCCACTCATTTTGTGTATTTGCTAAAATTATTTCAAACTGCAAATGTGCAAGATTATATGATTTCCATTTTTTCAGTAACCTTGCAAAAGTATAACGAAGTATTTAGAATGAGAAATTCTTCAGTCATTAGTTCCAAAGTTTGCAGTGGCAACTAGTACTGAAAGTCTGGATTTACAAATTGTGTCTTTGATTTTGGAGCTCTGTCAAAATAGGTGATTGGGGTTTGGCTGTGCTAAATAATTCCGTAAATAATTTCCTTTTTTACTGTTCGAATTTTGAATTACTGTGTGTACAGACTGTGAATTACCTTGTGTACAAATTGTGCTGTACATAGACTGTATAAAGAGGTGGACTAAGTGAGTGTGATGTCACCCACAGCGTTCGGCTCCAGTCAAATGAAGCTCATCGAGGCCAGAGCAGTTTAGGGGCCAAATTTGAAGCCGAGTTCCATATTTGGTATTCCAGCTGCGAGTATCATAGCAACCAAAGAACCAATCCAGAGCGAGGCTGTTGAAGCAGGGAGCGGGCGCTTAGCAACGCTGTCAATCAAACCTGTTGCTAAAGCTATCAGGAGCAACCTCGGGGAAAGAAGTCACCTGATTTGTCATGTTCATATCTTGATTTACGGACACAATAGCGAAATAAAAATACCAGGATCATGTAGACCAGGTCAATAAGTACATTTTAAGACCAAAATGACGAGCCTGACAGCAGCAGTTACGGCAAGAGGGGCGAGTTTTTCAGTGTAAAGTGAACTGGAGTCGTTGTGGAATCGTGCCCATTCTCACTTCCTATTTGCTATACAAATACATTTGCATTGCCTTTATGTGTTCTCTCTCATCTAACTCAGCTCCTCCTCAATGAAATAGAACATTTAGCAAAGGATGCTGCAGACTCAACTAACAAACATCTGACCTAATTTTCAAACCAAAGAGGAATTTGGTACATGCACAGATTTATACATTTTTTTTCAGATGGAGAAATGAATGAGCTCTCATCCCAAAGCTAGCACATGGCACATTTGCAAAAATTTGCAATCTATACATTTGTTTTACAATTCGATGACAAATGGCTACACCTTATACATACATATACCATACACCTTGAAGCTGGGGTATCTGACTAGTTTGTAAATGAGTAAATTTTGTGTTTTATATTGTAGAGGCAGCACTTTGTGACCAAATGGGACTGCAGTGCACCGTCTGCAGCTAATAATAAAGTATTTTTATTTCTCGACAACCCAGAAAGCCGAAAGCAGTGGCCCAAAATGAATGCATGTGGATATTAACGATGTGCCACAGGGTTTGTAAGAGCCGGGGTGAGTTAGATAGATAGTAAATACAAACTTCCTCCTCCAGTGTGAAAATCAGGTATAAAGCTTTAAAGGGGGAAAACAAGATTTTGCTGTGCAAAGGGGCTTTTCTTACCACTACATGGAAAATCTTACATAGAGGGTACCCTAAATTCATGTCTGACCGACTACAAACACAGGGCATGGACTACAAGACCGGTAAGTACGGGTCGGTTTCTCAGCCCGAGAGCCCAAACTCACTTTGTTCAACAAACCACAATCTATAGACCCATGAAAGCCTGGAACAATCTGCCTGTGACTATTGCTATGACCAAACATTCAGCTTTTAAGAAACTAACCAATGTTTGTGGGTAAACTGTATCTGGTAAATGCTCAGACATGATATTATCATTTGCATGTCTTGTTTACATATTTCTTGATATGAAATCCCAGATCATTTACTTGACCACAGTGAGATGAAATGATTCAAACACCTATCTGTAGTCATATTCAATGATGAATTGCCCAAACTGTTTTTGCACTATTTATATTGTTTTTAAGAGATGTCTCTATGAAAGTGCTTTTTTAAAAAGACCCCATGAAAATTTGCTGACCTTTGGGTTCAGCTAATGGGGATCCAATAAACAAAAAAACACATTTTATTAGTAAGTAAGGGTATTCTTCTTTGTTTTGCAATTTTTTTTTTTTCTGACAAAATGATCACATTTTTGATCCTCTGAACATTGACAAAAAGTCTCACATGGGGGTATAAAAATGATCGGCCTGACAAAAAATTGTATAAAATGAGCATCATGAGAATGTCCAACGCCCACTGATTCAACAGTGCCGCCTGGAAATGGACCCCTATGGGGGAGAAGACAAGCACATTTTGGCAAGCTCACAAAATTCGGAACAGTGATAGAGCTCCATGTGACTAAAAATGAACTGAGGCACTGCTTTATGTGGATCACTGCGTGTTAATAAAACTAGTATAACTATACTGTAACTAGTATAAACTATCTAGTCCTTGGCTTTTGGTTCACATTAGCTCAGATTTAACATGCCACATCTAGACACATAGATTTTCAAAAGTTATCTGTTTTTTTGTTTTTTTTTTAGGATAATCCAGATAGCACATTGGCGAAAAACACCTTAATTTCTTGTTTCTTTGATGACTTGTCATCTCACACGCACATGCTTTGTCCGACTGGTTTGAAATTGGTCTCACTTATACACTGGCTGACACTGACTGACAAGTCACTGGCGAGGGGCATTGTTCCTGATCAGTTCCTTCTCATTATCTTTCCCCTAAAAATAATTGCATTTTTGACCCCCTGAACATCGATGAAAAGTCTCACAGGGAGTATAAGATCGACTTGCCCGACAAAAAAAATGATAAAATGGGCATCACGACAGTACCACGTGTACCAATTCAACACCTCAACCACAAATTGGAACCCAGTGGGAGTGGCAACAGGCAAATTGTGGAGTCGGCTCATGAAATTCAGAACAGTGATAGAGCTTCACGAGACAAGCCTGAAGTTGAATTGGAGCAGTGTCTTATGATGAACAGGGAGTCAGCCATATTGGATTGAAATTCTGTTGTCACTTTTTCTGTCTTTGTACGAAACTATCTAGTCCTTGGTTTTTGGTCCAAACGAGCTCAGATTTGACATGTAGAGACATTTTCAAAAGCTATCAGTTTATTTTTTTCAGATACTCTTTACAGTTTTTGCCTTCATTTCCTGTTTCTTTGATGACTTGTATCACTAATGCTCTACCATAGACATAAAATGTCAACTTCATTCGATTTGTACAAAACTTGGGGATTACGATCTATGCATGAGAAGATGTAAACAATTCTATTATGGACATGGTGCATTTTTCATGTTTGGCCAGCTTCCACCAAGACTCCTAAAAAAGCATTTTAAAAATTGTACACATGCATGTTTTGTCCAACCAGGATGAAATTTGAATCACTTACACACTGGCTTCCACTGATAACACTGATATATCAAACACAATGAACAGTGCTGGAGCGCCATCTATAGGAACATAGAAAGTTTACAATGGAGAAAAAAAAATGTCTTTTGACATTAATTAGTGAAACATTGCAGAAAATTCTGTTACATGCCCCTGATCAGAAAAGCCTATTAGACCCATGCCCTATTTTGTACGGTTTTGTCTCTAGGGTCATCCAAAGCCCCCATTGTAAGTGAATAGCAGACCCTCTAATCATGAACAGAAAAGCACCAAAGTTGGCAGAGTGAACCAGCTTAGTGCAAAATGTATTTGTATAACAATATTTTACATGGTCCACACAAACTGGCTTTACAACATCAGCTTTTAAGTGACCCCTATGGGACTGGAGACATAAGTACTTTGTCTTTGGCCCATTAAATTCATAGGAGTGTTGGGACACATGGAGACAACCCTAAATATAGAGATACTCACACTTGATATCAAAAAGGAAGTCGGCCATATTGGATGACATTTCTGACGGCACTTTGACATACATTTATATGAAATCTATCTAGTCCTAGGTTTTTGATCCAAAAGAGCACAAACTCCACATGTCACATCTCGAGATGATGATAATCAATGGTTATCCTTTTTTTTTTTTTTTTTTTGTGTGTAACATGCCGTCAAAAAAAGTCTTTCCTGTTTCTTTGATACCTGGTCACAGCCGCATGCATGAATCCTGGGGGTTAAATGGATTCATTATAACATGCACAAAAGTCAACTGGACCAGCATCACTTTCTTTATCATCTGGACTGTGGGAACATAAAAATCCACTATTTCATACTGGACTTTTCAAATTTATACACAGAGACAGAAATTACTTCATGCAAACTTATTGAAAATTGACATAGTTTTTAGGCTACTCCGATTGAAAGTTCAATCACACTATAGCTGTATTGTGCACAAGGTTGCTGGTTCAAAGCCATGGACCCCACCAGTATCATGAGAGTATGTAACTATGGTTCTATGAATCACAGATGCAAAGTGCAAAGTGACTGAAAATTAACACTCCAGGTCACTCCAATCAAAAAAGTCAATTACACCATAGGAACCATATGCACGAGGTTGCTGGTTCAATGCCCTGAATCACACCAGTATATGTCAACTGGCACACTTCACTATAGAAATAGGCTTAAGAGCAAATAGTGGCCTGGGCGGCTGTCAGGAGGGGAGAATGGCAAACCAGGCAGTCGCATACAGAGGCGGCCATGATTCAGGAGAGATTCTGATTGAGGGGCGGTCACGATTAAGAGACGGTCACGAGTCCATGCAAGCGCATGAGAGGGACGTGCACACGGTGGCAAGGGCCATTATTGCTGCTTGCGGCTTAAATTTTTTCTTGTATTATTTATTCCCAAAGAATTTTACAGCCAATTAAATGATTTTTAGAGCAAATTATCTTCTTTCAGAGCCAATTATATTATTTAATGCTAATTAAAGAAAGAAAGTAAAAGGAAAAAAATGGAACAAAGGTATATTCAGGCTTAGTAGCTACTTAATTAATAAACCTTAATTAGATATAAATTAAGTAGTTACTACTTCATTGATACATTAATTGGAGAAAACGATTAGCACAAGTGATAATAATTCAGATAATAGATAATTTAAGTAGTTACTAAGCCAGAATCCTTCTTTCATGTGGTCATTTGCAGTGTTGTCTCCCTTGTCCCTATACCCTCCTTCAGGGTGAGGGAACACTCATAAGCTCTGTTCAGGGAGAGCCACCAAAGGAGAGATCCACTCCCAGGATGGATAGGCATCAGCACCAGGCAAAGCACCAGAAACACCGTCCCACTTGTGTTTGGGAGATGTCTCTATACTTTTCACTGGTGCTAATGATCAGGGTGCAGTTTGCTTTGGGGTTGGTTTCTCCATTCCCCCCTCTGCTCCTGTTTTTATCCAACCCTCCCTCCCTCCCTATTTTATTCTAGTATTGATTCAACAAAGTGACCACCTGTATCCTGTACTGTGCCACCTACAGCCTGTATCCTGTATTGTACCAGTGCAAACCTTCTACAGTCAGTAATGAGGCCACCTTGTTCTCCACATCCCCCTCTCATGTTTTGTTTCATTCATTATTTATTCCCAAACAATCGTAGAGTTGCACCCTGATAAGAAAAAGTTGAGTAAAGGAATACTTAGCTTGTTCCTCAGTGTCACAGCAGAAGGAGTTGAACCATTTCAATCAGGAGAACATCCTTTGGAAACAGTTCTTTTTCTTTGGTGAGGCAGTGGGACCTAAAACAAAAACATATATGAGCAAACCCATCACGCTGCCAGTGGCTATGTTTACATGCACACCAGAAATCTGATTATTATCTGATTTCAGACCTCTCCTGCAATTGGAGCCTTCCTCCCAAGATGGCACCTGATTGGCTCCTGGGCCCTGTGTGTGGATTGGTGCGACGCCCTAGAGCCTGGCCACTCCTGGGCCTTCACCTGCACCTGCCTTAAAAGGACCCGCCCCCTGCCACTGCTGGCTGCTGGATTGTGTCAGTGAACAGCAGGCCACTTTTGTTCTGTGTCTCTGTGATTGTTGGGACTTTTTAAATTGAGACATTTGTAGTCCTTCGACTAGTTCTGAGACTGGTTTGCATTTGTGTTTTTTTTTGGAATTTATATACTTTTGTTTTGTTAGCTGTATTATTTTAAATGTTATATTGAACTACTCTGTTAAGAGCCTCTTTTTGTTAGTTTTTACTTTAGCAATCCTTTTTAATAAATTATAACTTTAGTTTTCCAATTTTCCATCTTGTTTTGTTACTTCCCCTTTCCCTAGCTGAGCTGGGACGTAACAGTCTGTAAAATCAGATAGCTGGTGTAACCGGGGAACCCAATATTTAGATCTGATTTTTTGTGTTTGTTTATAGAGAAATCCAGTGGTAGAAGGTAACGAAGTAAAAGTAGTAGAAGTGAAGTAGAAGTGCTGTACTTATGTTCAAATTTGTAAATTTAAAAATACTTTTTACTTTTACTTCACTACATTTGAGGGCAGGTATCTGTTCTTTCTACTCCACTACATTCTTTAATTTGACTGAAAAAGAGATTTTTTTTGTTATTGTCTGAGGCCTGCTAAAAAGCCTGAGGGGTTTATTTTTAACACGTCCAAAATTTGAGCCGATTTTTTTTTTTTTTTATATTTGATCGATTTGGAGTGTCATAGAGGTGGAATAGTTAATATTTTCTTACCATGATTGTACCCATCAAGTTTATATATGAAACCTAAATATCTATGGCAGTTGTGGTATCATAGACATGTTAAACAAATAATATTGTTCCAAAAAAACAGATTAAAAATAGTGACAGAATTGCCTGTGCAGCTGTAGTCTCAGAGGAACCCTGAGGGAAACACTGTTTAAAGCATATTTCTATAAAACTGTTGGTTAACACAAGATAAGGTGAGGTTAGGTATTACTATATTAATCCCTTGTGAAGGATATTCATTCTTTGCATTTGACCAATCCTTCAAACCAGTGCCACTGGGACAACCTGTCAGGAGCCCAGGGACCATCGCTAGAATCTTAATTGGCAGTGATGGCAGTAGTTGACTAAGGTAAATGAGTTTTTCTTCTCAAAAATGCACCCACAGAGTGGTGAAAGTGTGGTTATGGAAATGTACTGTAGAGAGTTGATGTTTGAAACTTATCAAGTAACTTTCCACCACATCAAAAATCTGTATTAACAGACTCTTTCACAAACATCTAAACTACAACAGATGTTTTGGGGTTTTTTTGTTTTGTTTTGTTTTTTTTTTTGCAGAGAAATGGAGCTAGTGTAAATTCATCCTGGAAGACCTAACTCCACTCCCGTGCTCCAGAGTTTACCTGCTCCTCAGCCTTCATCACCTCCTCCTATTACTCCTCCCTGCACCTGCATTACACCTCCACTTCATCCAACCAGCGCCCAGTTTGACCTATTTAAACCTCCATCGCAGATGCATGGCTGCTTCAGTTTGTGCCGCTCCCCACCACCTCCTCAGCACCCCCTCGGCTCTGCATCATCTCATCGTCCCTTCACTCACCTCAGCCTCACCTCCACCACCTCCAGGGTCCAGGCCCCGGGGAAAGACATCTCCTAAACGTCATCTAACTGGCACGCCCTTCATCGCAGTGTCTTCTGCCGGGGTCTGAGCACCGGGGTCTGAGCGTCAAAGATAGCTCATTCAATAAAGCCTACAAATACTTTCCTTTCATATCTGAGTCTTTCCAGGTTAAAATGTAGGTAGTACCTTACCTGTTTCACTGTAAACGGAAAATAGCTGGTTTGTTGAGTTCAGTCCCTCAAACGCAAAGGGACAAGAAAAGAGCTGTTTAAAGTACAGGGCTTCTAATATATACAGATCTGTTCTGATGATGTCATAGGCTCATTACTTTTCAAAATCATGTGTAGATTTACACAAATACAATAATTAATACAAAATGTGAACGTGACAGGAGCATAAAAAGATAAATATAACTGTATTACTGTATGTGTAATATCAAAGTCATGACAAATAAACTGTTCATCATTTGAATTTCCTTGGGGATCAATAAAGTATCTAGTTATCAATAAAAAAAATAATAAAAAAAACCCCAAACAAATTACTACTACATTCAACTAAATTATGTAGTTTAAATCTATCCATCCATTTTATCCAGGGCCGGGTCGTGGAGACACCAGTTTCAGCAGGGAGGCCCAGACTTCCCTCTCCACACACACCTCCTCCAGCTCTTCCTGGAGGATCCCGAGGCATTCCCAGGCCAACCGAGAGATATAGTCCCTCCAGCGTGTCCTGGGTCTTCCCGGGGGCCTCCTCCCGGTGGGACGTGGCCGGAACACCTTCCCAGGGAG
>JACM01028933.1:0-19158 GCA_000787095.1 Periophthalmodon schlosseri | reverse complement strand
ATATATATACACACACACATATATATGCCCTTTAAAATGAAAACTGCTGCTACTGTTGACCCCTTGTGGTTGAAACCTTAAAAAACTAATAATAAAACCTCTCAGACAATAGCCTCTACTTATCTCAATAACTGTCCTATTAAAATGCACTCTTAATGGTACGAAAGTGAATAATGCATTCTTCTTTCTCAATTTTACAATTAGCAATTAGCATAGGCTGATAGCACCTCCAATGTTTTATCGACTTTAGCTTGTGGTTTGTTTTGTACAATTATAGGCTAGTTCATTAACTTTCATCCCAACATTGTAAAAATAATGAATTCACTGCAGCACCAATAGCGTCCTATATACAGCCGCTCTTATCAACTGTACCACGCCTTATCGCCTCTCTGCAGCCTCTCTGCTCAGGCCTGGGTTAGTGTTGTTTTTGTCCTGGTTTAGACCTGGTACAGTCCATGGTTTGGTCCTATCAGCTTGTTTAGACCTTGTTTAACTTCTGGTTTAGTCTTGGTTTAGCCCATCCTCATATTCCTCCCTGGTTTAAACCTGTAACTGCACTGCTAATGGGTGGGTTAGTCCTGTTTTAGACTTACTTTTTCAGGTTTAAACCTGGTACAGTCCATGGTTTGTTTCTACGAGCTTGTTTAGTCCTGAGTAAGATGTGGTGTAGTCCTGGTGTAAGATCTGGTGTAGTCCTGGTTTAGTCTTGGTTTAGTCCTGATTTAGATTTAGTCCTGATTTTGTTTAGTTCTTGTCCTTGATTTAGTCTAGATCTTATTTAGATTATTTAGGTAAGATTTGAGATAGTCCTGGTTTGTTTAGTCCTGGTTTAGTTTTTCTTTAGTGTTGACTTAATGATAGAGTTTTATGTCTAATTTAGTTCTTTAGCCAAACAGCATATTTATTATTAAAATACTTATACACGAATATGGAAAAGTGTATAGCCTACAGTGCAGGTCATGTGCAGTGTATCATGTTTTCATTGGACTTTTGCCCAGTGGGATACTTGGGCAGCAATTTCTCCTGAATCAAATTAGTTAGTCCTGGTTTACTGTTTTGCACTTGGTTTAGACTGGGTTTACCCCTGATTTTATCCTGGTTTCAAGATTACTTAGTGTCCTGGTTAAGTCCTGGTTTACATTGCTTAGTCGCTGAGGAATGGTTTGGGTGTTAAATAAATTGTGGTTTAGACCTGGTTTAGACCTGGTTTAGACCTGGTTTAGACTTGGTTTTGACCTGGTTTACATATTATTTGATCCTGTACCTGGTTTATTCCTGGCTTGAAGTTTACATACATCTGGTTGAGACTTGGTAGTACTGCTTATTAAACTTTTCTGTCCGATTTAGCCTTAGCTCAATTAAAGTCTGCTGTGTACTGAATGCTTCTAATTACAAAGCATTGTATTGTTTGATAATCAGGAAGTGCACAATTAGCATGCTAGTTGTTGTTAGCGTTAGTGTGATGGCAAACTCCCCTCTGGTCTCTGAAACTCATCATAGTGAATAATTAGGATGCTCGGAATGTATAAGGTAAGTGAGGAACAACTTTGCAAACCGTTTAAAATGAACTGGTTCTGTTTTGCTTGTTTTTAAGACAGTAAAAATCAGGTACAGTGCCAGAGATTTTTACACATTTATACTATATATACTCATAAACTATATTTTCTTCTTTGCACGTGCATACACATGGGAAAAAAGCATTCTGTGTACAGCTGATGTGAGGTATATCTTGTTTCTTGGACTTTTGCCCAGTGGGATACTTGGGCAGCACATTTCTCCTGATTCAAATTACCATGTGGTTTATTTTAAGTTAAGTCAGATCAGATTGCTACAAGTTTGGCCACAACTCCTGTGTACTGTACGGATCAACCTAAATGTGATTCCTAGAAGAGATGCAGTGCTGGCAAAATGAAAAAAAGGGTGTTGAAGAAATTTTTATGCATATGTTTGATATCTTGTTTTATAGTCGCAAAATAAACTCAATGCAACTCAGCTTGTAATGCTAATTCACTTTAAATACACAGCATGCTCTTACTTGTCTCCTGGAGGTGTTATTGCTTTGCCTAAAATGTTACACAGTGTGGCATTATTTCAACATATCTATATCGCATTTATTAAAGGTGTTTTTATTGCTCTAAAATACTTAGAAAAACATGTATTGGTGTCTCTTCTTCAGAAAGTTACATAGTGCACCTTTAATGTGAGGTGAAATAATGATATTAGGCAATCTTGAAGATATGATTTGCAAAAGATTGTTGTAAGTAGTAAGTTTTGAATGCTCAACATGTCTGTGGCGGTGCTTTAACTCTGCAGTTGCATTAACTCTATAGTACATTTCATTTGATTCAATATTATGTTGCCTATGTTCAGAATGAACAGTACATTTATTTCAGAGCAAACCTACTCAGCTTTTCTAAGTACAGTTTACTGATAACTGACAATGTTACTAAACCAGACTGATGACTAAATCAACAACAGAGCTGGATTCACACAAATGCTGTCCTGTCTGCATGCAAATAAGCCAACCCATTGTTTAGTATTTTGGATTTGACCTACTTTTACGTCAGGTGTACACTGACTGCACATTACTGTGGTTCTGAACTTGCATGGGTCCCACAAGACTTAGAAAGTCTATAAAATCAATGCGCCCTGCCACACCGACCTCTGACCTCTGCACCCGGCCACACTGACCTCTGCGCTATGCCACACTGACCTCTGACCTCTGCGCATTGCTACACTAACCTCACCTCTACGCCCTGACACATTGACCCCTGATCAATGTGTCATACCATACTGATCTCATCTCTGCACCCTGCCATGCTGATTTCACATCTGTGCCCTGCCGCACTGACCTCTGACCAGTGCATCATGCCATCATGATCTCATCTCTGTGCCCTGCCATACTGATGTCACCTCCGCACCCTGCCACACTGACCTCTGCGTCCTGCTACAATGACCTCACCTCTGCGCCCTGCCACACTGACCACTGCGCCCTGCCACACTGATCTCTGAGTTCTGCCACGCTGACCTCTGATCTCTCCACTCTGCCACACTGACCTCTGTGCTGTGCCACACTGACCTCACCTCTGGGCCCTGCCACTCTGACCTCTGCGCCTTGCCACACTGACCTCTGCCCTCTGTGCCCTGCCCCACTGACCTCTGACTTCTGTGCCCTGCCACACACTTGCCAAGTGCAAGTCCAATTTATTTGCTTGTCTGTTTCTCTTCATTGCTGATTTTCTAACTTTCTGTTGATTAAATCAGTTCTCATGTTCAGCCCTAAGAGGCAACTGCTGTTGTGGTTTTGGGCTTTACAAAAATAAATTGAATTGAAGTCCACGTTAGGCACGGGTCTGCGGTAAGTCGTGTGTTATCGCGTGAACCCACCCAACTGCATGGCCTTGATCAAATATACACTGTGGTTGTAATTTTTTGTGTAACAGGCAATCTGCAAGTAACCCGCTGTGAGAACCCGACCTGCAGTTAGTGTAAACCCAGTGCTAGTTCATACACCAACTCCTCTTCAACAGTGTTTTTCCACCATGAAATTGTATTAACCTAAATGTTAATCCTTCTAAAAGTTTCCAAACAAGCCAGAACATAATGTCTTTGTTTTCATACATCCCTAATAACTGGCTGATCCTTCACCTACTATTCATGTCAAACAGGTGTGGTTTAGGTGTGGTGTCAGCCGTTAAGTCCCACCAATGTGTCACCACCAATCATTCATGTCACTGTGCTATTAACTGAGCTATAATACTATTCAGAACGTTTCCAAAACATCATCACACAGTACAATGAAATAATATTATCCAACTATTTGGACATAAATTCTCATTGATGTGTTAGTAGTAGGGTTGTCAAAAGTAGCGAAAATCAGATACTAATCAATACTAAAACTGGTATCGAAACTATAATTTGAGCAGGTATTGATACTAAAAAAGTCACATTCACAGGACAAAAATGAACCTTTCCTGAATAGCTTTGGTCGATCTTGAGCCTAAAAAAGTCACATTCACAGGACAAAAATGAACCTTTCCTGAATAGCTTTAGATCGATCTTGAGCTGTATCAAAACAAGTATAATACCATATAGACTAGTATACGCCCATGGACCACTATGGAACCTACCTGGACGACTACAGATATAAAGCCGCATGCTAATATAACAATTATTTAATGTTTAAAATTACATTGTCTTGTCTCAATAAAGTGCATTTTTGTATTATCATCATATCAGAATCTATATTATCACTGTAAGTGCCTATATATTCCAAAGGTGTGCTATTTGCAGCTTTTCTGATGGCTTCTTTTCTCCATGGAGATATTGCTGTCCCTAGAATGTTCCACAGTATGGCATTAAACTTCACTGTCTTGCATTTATTCATTTACATTTTTTATTGCTAAAGAAATACCTTTAAATACATGCATTCTTCAGTGGTCGCAAAAGAAGTGAATATGTTTCGCCACTTATCCAGGTAGCTTCTTTTTTGCCAAATTTGTCTAAGGTGACAGTTCACACCTTAGGGTAGTTCAGTGGACTTATTGCGAGATACGGCCAAAATACTAGAGCCACAAGGGTTCATCATATAAGAACATATTGTGAATTTTATTGTTTATAACCTTGCAGGACAAAGCATGTACACCCATGGTCACTGGATCCAATAGGTCTTGGCTCTAATTCACTACAGCTAATTTCTCAATGAAAATCTCACCAAATGCTTCAAGTAATTATGTAAGTTGTGTTATTTTTAAATGTGAAATGAATGAAACAGCTAATAACAGAAATCCAACCATGGATTTACAATAATTCCTCTCAACTCTATATGTATTTAAATAGCAGCTTATCCATAAATAGCAATGTTAGCCAAGAAGTGGGGGGTGCACAATGAGAAAGTAGATAGCACAAATGTGAGATTAGAAATAAGAACATGAAGCAATTTGAATATAAGGTTAGGCAAACAGTCTCTGCAGTGCCAGCAAAGGTACATTGGGTTCAGTCAGGGGCTAAAACTAAGTCACTTAACTGTATGTGCACATGCAGGAAAAAAGGGAAATGCATTATTCAAACAATTTTGGGACACCATGGCATTTGCAATGATTCTTGTCAGCAAATGATACATGGAAAGAAGAAGTGAAGTAGTTTAAATAAGGCTAAAACATATCAAAGCATAGTTAAGGCGATGGTGTTCCGAAACAAAAAAAACATGATGTCATTATAAACACAAAAATAATGACACTTTCCCTTGTAGTTTCATGTGGTTGATATAAAACAATACTTTTTCAAATCAGTACTGAGTTTTGCAGTTTTAGTATCTGGGTTTAAATATTTTTGACAATGCTAAAATGCCATTAGAGCACCGAAGTTTGAGTGTTGGTATGAAAAGTGTATGAGGGCCTTGAAAAACAAAATATGCTGCATAAGGGCGATACACAGGAGAAATATAGTGCACTTATATATAGTCCTTAATAGTTTCTTTAATGCCACATAATGGAAATTCTTTGTGAATTTTAAATATCAGATAGATATGTTGACAAAGTAGTATAAATGCAAATAAATAAAGATAAAATATTAAAATTGTAGTAAACCTGCAATAGAAATGTTGCATGTTGTTTTGTTTTTAAGAATTTACGTATGAACTTGCATTCTTAAAAAGTGTTTCGTGGAGCCAACCTTTGCTCTGATCATTTGACTCTTATCTGTGAGATATGAGCTGCCAATCAGAAAGCAGAGCAAAACAGAGCATGATGTCATTGTACAAACTCTCATACTTGCATGTTGACTTCACTGAAATTCTTCTTCCAAGTATTTTGGTGTCTCTTGGGTGCTTAGCTGAATGGACATCTGATGAACTTAGTCAGACTTGCCAAACTTGATTTTCCACTGTTGCAATGAAAGTGGTGGGTTCATGAAACTGGTTAACACGCCCACCTGTAAGTTCCTCACGTTAGACCAAATCTTTTATACAATCGTTTGTCATCTCAATCGGGCATAACCTCAATCTAGTCGGTGCGTGTCTGCTTTGTTAGGCTACACCCAAATGTGCAAAATGAGTGCTCGTGGTTTGATTCTCAGTATGAGCTGGAGTGAAGTAATTTCTTTGAAGTGCACCGCCTCAGATGCAGCTGCCCACATTGCTTTAGGAAAAAAGTAATAAAGATACTTAAAGATACTTAAAAGTAATAAAGATACTTACTTAGAAACCTTTATGCAAGTCTACTGGACAATACACAGTAATTATTATTATAACTCTAATGCTATATAGGCCAATGGTTCTCAAACTGTGGTAGGCCTACGTGTACCACTGGTGATATATAAGATCCATTAGGTGGTATACAGACTCCTCTGCCATTTCATCATTGGCTGAATTTTACAATAAATTTAGTCCTCCACTGGGACAGTCATTTTTCAGAACTTAGCAAATTGTGAAGTCCTATTTAGGTCCTGGTTTACACCATAGACCTAGAATAGTTCTGCTGTAGACTTGATTTCGATCTGGTGGTACTCAGAAGTTTTTTGAGAAATATATATAATTATAATTATGCCTATATTTGTTCTAACCTATAGGTCTAGTAATGACTTGTTAGCTGGAGCCTATCCATAAACTTGGTGACTTAAAACAATTTAATAAAGACACAGACATCATAACATACACCCTACATTAGTCTATTATTACACAGTTTAGGAATAATTATCTCCTAATGATTGGGTCTCTTATTGCTATACTAAAAAACGACCAGATTAAAAGTGTTTGTTATTCTACGTCTTTAAAAAATATACCGATCATGTGCAATGTGTCTGGCCTAGTTTCAATCCAGATATTACCATTTGAACACATTCATTTAGTGAAATGCGTGAATGAAACGGTAGAAACTACAAAACTTTTCTAGATACTTGCTTCCTGTTCCTTATTGTTTTTCATTGGTTAATCTCGGACATGCTGTGATCTGATTGGCTGTGGGCGCCTCATGCGAGGGGCGTACGCTTGTACTACGTCGCTTGTCCAGTCTGTGCAGGTTCAGTGTAGAGAGAAGCAGCACCGCGGATACAACTATCTGAAGTGAAAGCAACCTGCGAGACGACTACATCTTCAAAACAGGCTTCAAAACAAGGTAAATACTGCTATAGAAACCCACTATTTTTATAATACACTTTACATACTTTATGTCAATGTATTAGATCAGATTTTACTACTTTGATGGAACCTAATAGCTAGCACTTTCCTCTTTAGTCAAAACAACAAGACTCTAATTTGCTAACCCGACACTAAGAACCGCTTTTGACTATTTTTACTTTATTTGATCAATAAAACAAAAATATTCTGGAAACGTTTAAACGTAGGACTATGTAAATATAAAGCTGTCAAAACAAAATAAATGATTGGGAAATAGTTTTTGGAGGTTTTCTTCGGACGTGGCAGCTCCTGTTAGCGGACTAGCCTTTCTCGTTAGCCCGATGTAAACAAACCAGCAGCATCCCCAGTCTGTCTATCGGTGGGCTGCAGTGTTCTTGACATTGTGCATTTGTCTTCGCAGTTTGTCCTTTGTTCAAGGTCAAATATATCGTTCATTTTCAGCTCTATTTGTGCTGAAATGTTCTTTTATGAGCCTCGAGTTTGTAACGTGAAATTTTGCTGCTGTCAACAACAAGCCAGTAGTTTGGTGGTTCTTTGTCTTGGCTGATCGCAGATGTGCCTCATCCAGATGGCTCTAGTACTTAATATACTTAATGTTTTTATGGATGAATTTCAGACAGACTTAACTGAATTGTAGAGTTTCAGAATTTTTTTTTTTTTTTTAAGTTTGTGGCTGAACTTGGCTCATTCTAACAACAACAAAAACTGTGATGTAACACTTTGTTCCTCACTTGAGCTTGTTTTGTCCACCATTTTCTATTATTTGTATGTTTTCAAACTTTTAAACATTGATATATTCTTTTTTTTATTAAGTTATAACTAATAAGATCTCATCATCTGTTCTAGATCAGGACTAAACTACTATGTTCAAGTAGTTTATATATAACATAGTCAAAATGGAATTTGTTGTACTTTTTTTTTTTTTTTTTACAAATAAAATATTGTATTGCACTGTACCTATTTCTAAATACTTTTACTTTTTGTACCATATCTTGAATAATATGTTGGCAACAATTGATAATCTTGAATATCTTCCTTGAAAAATAATGTTTTCGCAGCTCTTATGGACAATAGTGAAGTAATATTATTCAAACTCCCACATGCTAACATGCAATCTGGTTGGCAATGGCTGTGTAGTAGAGATCACTGGTTTTTAGAAAGTTTCAGGTTAGGCCAAATTAAAAACAATTATTGTTAATATTTGTAGAGTCGCTATTGTCACGTGTCTTTTTTTTTCCTCATTCTGCTAATATGACACAAGATTGACCTAGTGTATAAAATAACCAGTTAATAATGTAAGAATAATGTGATCATAAACATATTAACCCAAAACAGCAGAGTCACGGTGAAGCCAGTTCCATCTCCTGTTTTGTTTTTGTGTTTGTGCTTTGAAGCATGAGGTCATATCATAAATATTAGATGTCCTGGGTATCTGGCAGATTTGTCTGGAATCAAAACTTTTCTAACTCCGCGTCTCTTTCTGAGAAGTGGAGTTTCTCCAGCAGCATTGTTGATATATGAGCTGTCATGTATCTAGGCTGGGTGCTAGCATTTTAATTTAGAGAGTTAACAATACACAAGCATTAGAATAAAGTATCTTTATTGAATTAACTGCAATATTATAAGATGGCTTATAACATATTTAGTCAGTGATTTTATCATTGTGATTTTTGTTTTAAAGGTGCACTATGTAACTTGACTGTTAGAGGTTTTGCCACCTGTTTCTCTCCATTAGATGCTTGTGCTTTGTCTGGAATGTTCCTCAGCATGGTATTGATCTATTTGGCATTCAATTACAGGTATTTTTATTACATTGTTATTGTGAGTGGGGTCTCCACATGTCTAGCTTGTAACTTGGCCTGAAGGGCCAACCTGTTTGTCTCCATGGTTCAATGCCATACTGTGGAATATTATGAGTAAAGCACTAATATATATATAGATCTACGCTCCTGAAAAGTACCATAGTGCACCTCCAAGGCAGAGGAGCACTATAACATCACAACACAATATTAGGCCTGTGGGCCGTTAGCTGTTTAGACAATTCATCAGTCGACGGAGTTTTAGTTGACCAAAATTTGTATCAGTCAGCTAATCATTTTATTTAGATTATAAGTATTTAACTGGGACAACAGCATATAACACATTTAATTTGTCTTTATATTGTGCAGTTGTAGTCTTGTGAGTGCAGTTTGGGTCAGATACAAAGAGATACGTAACAGTTTTGAGAGCTTTTGTTACGCCCCGTTTTCAGTCAACTAACCGATGATGTGTTTAGTCGACCAAGAATTTCTCTTCACAGATCTGACTTATAGCTTACAACACAATGCATCGCAGCACAACACAGCCAGACCAGACCGGAGAGAGTGCCTTTACTGAAGACAACATTGATCAAGAGCCCGACCTCGAGTTGACTGCCCCTAGTGCAGTGTATTTTTAGAACAAAAACACGCTTTCTGAATGCACATTGATAACAGCATGCAGAATACAGATGTCAAGATTAAGTAACTAAAGACGGCCAAACACTACAGGTTAATTTACCTGATTTAGGATCTGATTTGCGTCTCCTCGACTTCAGGGAGGCGTGACCTGACTTTGGATCCTCGTGTGAGATTTTGAATCCGCTGCGCTCTTCATGAGTTGTGCCAGTATGACTCTGAGCTGCTCGATCATACAACCACAAAACATCACCACGGCAACAGCCAATAAAACAGAGCAACAGGGGCAGACAAAGTGATAGACAGAGAGACACAAGACACAAACTCAGGAAACAGGGATAGTAATGAAGTTATTACTCACCTCTCGTAAAGTTAAACTGAAGCATTCTCATCCATATTATCTATTATACTGTGTTTAGACCATGGCATCAAAATCGTGGACGTACGTCAGAAAAAATACTTGATGCGCATCCAGGCGGTCTGTTGCACTCTGCAAGTGCCTTTGGATGTTTTGTTTTCCCTATCTCTTTGTGAATGATGGCAGACCAGGTTTAGACAGTGGCTTTAGTGGATTTATTACATAAAATCTTATCGCAACAACACTAGCTTGCACTTTTCACATAGAGATGGCTCCTAGTTGGTACAGAATACTCTTAATATCCTTGGCAGTGCATAAATCATTATAACCATTATAAGCTTTCATTTGATATTTGTATCTCAAATGTAATACTCTTTTCTCATATCAGTCTGATCTTGTACAGCCCTGGGTTCATTTTATTTTTAGATAGTACCGCTCTTTCAGCACATGTTAAGAGCAAACACACTTTTGTCTCGTGTCTGTGTGGAGATGTCTGCAGATCATTAGTGGTCTATAGGAGCAGTAAGCCTCTTATGGGCTAAACACTGTAACAGCATTAGTACAGGCATAACAATATAATCTGCACATCAAGGTTGCCCATGTCACTTACATTTTTCCAGTACATTTTTTCCAAAAGTAGCATAGGAAAACACTGTAGTCCTCTATAAACCTCTATATACATTTTGAAATATAACTTATTTGGTCCTGGCACAGTCCTGATTGAATCTAGACTTTAGTCCTGGTTTAATCCTTGGTAAACCCTAATTTAGTCCTACTTTAGTACTAGTTTAGATGTGGTGTACACTTTTACTGTTTGTTCCTTACTACTGAGGCCAATTTAGTATGGATGCAATGATGCAAACTATTAAATGATTAGCCAATTGGTGAAATAAAAAAATTATAAAAAGATAAATTGAAAACACAGTAGAATTTGCCAAAAGAAAAAATTTGCCCAAAGAAAATAATGCTTTATTAGTCAATATTCTGGTTTAGCCTGGGTAGGTAAAATACTAAATCTTACTGTGTTAAAACTGAAAATTCTGGTAGAGGGTCTGCCACCTGTTTGTCTCCATGGAGATATATTGTTTTGCCTGTAATGTTCCACAGTATGGCATTCAATTTACTGAAGGTGTTTTCCTTGCTTAAAAATATTTCAAATAACAAACCTGCATGTTTACTGCGAGTGGAGTTTCTTCTCTGTGGAGGTAAATACATTTCATGCCATATTGTGAAACCTTCCAGGCAAAGCTATTACATCACTGTGGTGACAAGCAAGTGAAGAACCCTCCATCAACAAAATTCCATAGTGCATCTTTAAATTATTTTTTTTCCCTTAGTGACCTCAGTATGACCACCCACTGTTTGAGAACCTTGGATTAATCTTGTCTGGCACTGGCCTTGTTATGGTTGTGGCTCTCTCTTATAACATAGTATTCAGAGATTTTTTAAAACTATGCACCTGTTTAATTTTGACGTATTTTTGGAGCGCTATTTTTGGATCTATTTAAATTTATATTTGTATTCTAAACCAAGCTAAACCGAACAAGGCCAAATTATCAAGGTCGCTACTTGTTTTTTTTAGTTTTCTTTGTTTGACCGTGACAAGCCTTATCTCAATTTGTGAAGGACAATGTCTGCGTAATCCATCAGTCGTCCAGGTCTGATTCATAGTAGAAGCCAAAGTTAAATCTGTCAACTGGACAAAAAGTTGTAAGAGTGAAGACGTTTCGCTGCCCATCCAAGCCGCTTCTTCAATTCTGGTCAGATTACTGATGGACACTGCCTTATATCTATCTGAAGGGAGGAGCTCACTACTCTGAAACTGTAAACAGCTATTGTTTACAGTTTCAGCCTGAACGAGCCCCCATTCAACCTTAATGGCCCTGGCTGGTTCTATTGTTCTTGGAATCCTTTGTTCCTTTGTTTGGTATCAGTCTAAGGATGGAGTTATATATAGGCGACAGGTCATGTCTGAGACCCCCATTCCTGGCTTTGAGATGGAGGTGTACGGCGGACTGGGGTCCAGAGGAGCTCTCGCGTCGGTATTGGTACATTCTCTTAGGGAGTGGCTGTTTAGTTTCTCCAATGTAGCGCTCACTGCACTCTTAACTGCACTGAATGGAGTAGACCACATTACTTTGTTTATGGCTCGGGGTTTTATCCTTTGGGTTGTTCCTTCATGAAAAATATATTTGAGAAATCTCACAAATACAGACTACTGACTGGTCATCTTAAAGGGCCAAAATGCGGATGTGCTCTTCCATTTTAAGTCTGTACAATTGCCTTCACTGCAAAACAAGTCTTATTGTTGCAGCTATTGCTTCTAGCCTTATTTACACTGCTCTGCACCCACCATTGGCAACATGTAAAACTTTTTTTTTTAACCTAATTACAACAATACATACATATTTTTAGGCTGTAGAGATCGACCTATATGGGTTTTTCATGGTCGATGCCTATACCGATTGTTTAGAATCCAGAGCAACTAATGGCCAATAAGCTCTACTGATATTTTTGGGTGATATTTAGGGTCGATTTTGAGTATTTTACCCAATATGTATCGGTCTATCTTTACTTATGTGTGTTACTAAGCTGTCAAAAATAGTTTAGAGCCTATTCATGGGTTTTAGTCACATGATCCTTTTCGGTTACAGAAACCATTTTGAGGACCATTTTGACCATTCAAAGATATTTTGCTTTGAATTCATAATTGCTATAGCATTACTCTAAAACTCATTGGGCCAAGTGTTTGAATGATTTTGAGGGAACCCTTTGCTCAGTGACTGTGGCTGTGTCATGAGCGTGTGGACACTAGTTTCTTTTGTTGTATCCTGCTCTGTTTGACCTCAGCTTTAAACTGTCTGCTCTTGTAACAGGACTGGGCCTCATAAATTCACTACAGATGTTAAGTATTTTACAGTGGTATACAGGGCTGGGTAATATCAGTGTGATCTTATCCCTGTGGTGATATGCTTTTGGCTATATATTTTGGTGATATCTCTGTTTAATTATTTTAAAATTGCTTATATGTAGGCTTGTCACGATAATGACTATATCGAGTTATTGTTCAAAATTTATCTTTATCTTTTACTTTGCAAAAGTGGGGAGATTTTTGTTATTTTTGTGTAAGAAGGTGAGAATTGAGCTGTAGAGGGTAGAATAAATAACTTATATGGCTGATTATTAGTTCATTCGGATATTCATTTGTTGCGGCTCAGGCCTTGTAATAATGCAGTATATTTAAAAATCGATTTACTGGGACTATCCTGCTTTGTGTCAGTGGCATAAAGTAGTTTCAATATTATCGTTCATTGCAATATTTTCTGTAGCAATATATCATGCTTCAAAATGTATTATCGTGACAGGCCTACTTATATACTATGCTTGGATGGAAGTTGCTCATTTGGCTCCATTGAGGTTGGTGGTTTTATCCTAGCTCCTTGTTGCATCCTTGGGCAAGACACTTAACCCTCTTCACCTCAAATGTCTGTGTACACTGGTGTATGAATGAATGCATATAAGGCTGAAGTGTTATATAAATTTGACCCTTTAACAAGCTTGCCCCACTCATAACCCTAGCTCTTTAAAGTTCATTTGCATATTGGTAGGGTCCAACCAGTGCAATGTGGAGTCACATGTTATAGTGCTCAGTAAATGCAGTCATGTGATTCTCAACAGCAGGTTTGAATCAGAGCTGCCCCGAAACAAAGGGAGGCCTATTTTCTGACCCTGACCCCTAACAATCATAGGCTAGTTTAACATGGGCAAAAAGGCAAAAGTGAACACTAATATTCAGCTAGTGGAGATTTAAGTTTATATTGTATCTAATCAGTTCTAAAACTTGTACTGAAATTATACACTGATTTGAGGAGGTATCAGTATTGTAAGAAATGCCTAACTAGGACAACATCGGCAGTGGTGGAAGTACTCAATTTTGTTACTTAAATAAAAGTACAGATACTAGAGCAAAAAAATACTCAAATAAAAGTACAAATATCTCATGAAAAAATCAAAATCTAGTATCTGTTTAAAAATGTACCTAAAGAGTAAAAAGCATTTTGCGCAGATTTTGAGCTCTATACTAAAGCTTCAAATGTTTTGATTTTAATAAAGATTTGTGCTGAATTTTGTTCAACACAAACAATGGAATTGATGTTTTTGTAGTTTTTTTTTTTACCTGTTTTTACTTCAGGCTTTTCAGCAGGTCTCAGACAATAATAAAAAATACTTTTACTTTTCAGTCCTGTTCAAAAATGTAATGGAGTAGTAAGTACTCTCCTACCTACTCTCAAATGTAGTGAAGTAAAAGTAAAAAGTATCCACTTTAAAATTTACTTAAGTACAGATACCTAAAATGTATATTTAATTACTTCACTACTTACTTTGTTACGTTCCACCGCTGAACATCAAACATTTCCTGAATATTTTTGAATAGTCTTGAGACCACCAGGCACTTATTCAAAAAATATATTATTTTGTTTTAAATTGTTTATTCGCTATGACAACGGTTCAAATTTTTCACCATTCTGAAACCCATGGATAGAGACTATTATTTTGTGTGGAAAACTTGTCTAAGTAGAGAGTATAAAGCATTTGCCTTCTTGAAATTGAGTTTGAAATATTAGTATCATAACATGCTTTAGATTGCATACTAAAATGTATTTATTTTCAAAAATAAAGTTGACAAAATGAGTTTTAGAGGTATGGTTGTTTGGTTGCTAACATGTCATTCAGCTAATATTGTTAGGATAGGATATAATTCAAAAATGCTTTTTTTGCCATAACTGAAATGGACAATGGGCATATTTTTTGTCCAGTAGACAGAATCAAATGTTCTTTTGCAATGGAATCTATCAGGACGACTGAGGGACGACACAGACATGGTGCAACTTTGTTTCTCTAAACATTGTATTTGCTAGTAAGGGTTAAACAATGCAACTAATGTGTTAAGAGCAGAGTCATTTAAACAGCTGAGTTTGTGGCAGGCAGCTGTTATCGCTCCTTTGGGACAGATTTTCCCCAGAAGTTTCAGAAATTGCTGCGATTGTCACTTTTGTTTCTAACTATGCAGCTCACACATTCAGAGTCAGTGCGTTATGCTGAAATCACTATGGAAACAACTATTTACATTTCTCTAAGACAAAATTCAATTTAGTTTTGTTAAGTGTAAGAAAACGGCACAGATAGATACAAGGAAGTTGGAAAGAAGTTGACCTAAAGGTGCACTTCGTAACTTTTTTTTGATTGAGATCACAGCAAGATTGAGGAGTTCAATGCCATACTGTGTCTCCATGGAGATATTACTGCTTTACCTGGGATGTTCCAGAGTGGCAGATCCTCCAGCAGAAAAGTTACATAGCTCATCTTTATCTACATGGATGAATGAAAGTTAACTTTAACACAAATATACCACACTGGTGGATTTAGCTTGAATTATATTTTTTGTAAATAGATCAAGCTAAGCCAAATTAAAACAAGATCATTATTAAACATTTAATATCCTTTATTTTCAGAGGTCAAGTAAGACAAAAATAACTGCAATGCTAATGAAAGGTGGTAGTTACTTTTAGTATGTCCATGTCCAGTAAAGTCAGAACAAACTTTGAAACACCAGAGACAGGATAAACAGGGTCAAAAGGCTGAAGTGGTGTGTTTTGTGGTTGAAGTGCAGAATGTGGCCAGACCTGCCGTTGGAGGTTGGGGATATGGTGATAAAAATCAAACCGTGATCTGATCCCTTTTGACAATCTGCTATTTCGGTCATATCGTCATATAAAAAAATACTTAAATAGAGTTCTATGCTAAAACCCACCCACTTCTTATTGAACAGATTCTTCATGGCTCTGAGTAAGTGACAGCTGAATTTAACCAGTCACAGTCAAGTGTGAACTATCAGAAGAAGTAGATGAGTTTTTAACCTCTTAAAAGCAAAAGAAAATACAAAGTTTGCATTGTGATAAAATTTAAACTGCGATCTGAGTCCAAGAAAATCATGTCATACATTTTTTGCCATGTCACCCACACCTATGTTCTGGGCGGGCTGGTGGTTGGGTGCGGCAGACTGAACTCATATCATGTATGTGTCATAGGTTCTAATGCTCTTGGTCACTGTGGCTGCTTTAAAAAGAACAGGACCTGTGTGATTAAGGGTCTAACAGGACAAAACACAGGCTAGGCTTAGTCACTCGGTCATTATATGAGGACATCAGGCTAAGTACATGTTAGCTTAAGCAGGGATATTTATGTATGTTAGTTTTAGCATTTAACATGTTAGTTTTAGTAAGAATATTTAGACAGTTAACTTTAGCATATATGTTTAAACATGGGATATTTATGCATGTTGGCTATAACATAGATATTTAAACATCTTAGCTTAAGCAGGGATATTTATGCATTTTAGCTTTAGCATAGTAATTTAAACATGTCATTTTTTTCCCAATGCAGTTCTGCTAAGACCTGGTTAACGTAACTGTAGAAAGTGAAATAACACATCATCAAGATTAAACATTTGCTAGCATAGCCACCAATGCAAAATGACTGTAGAGCATTTGAGCCTTAGTAATAAGCAGGGATATTTATACATGTTAGCTTTAGCATACATATTTTCACTGTGTCAGTATGAGTACATACTTAATTCTAGTGATCTTTAAATGAAAAGCATAAGGCTCCGTTCACACATTGGTGCTGGTTTGAGCCAAGTTTAGTCTGATATAGTTTAGCTCTGTTTTGGTCCTGTTTTAGTCGTATTTTAGTCTTGGTCTGATCCTGATGTTATTTGAGTGTTAACATAGCTTAATTTTGAGTTTTATACATTCAGAGAAAATTACTACTAATATATTTTCTAAATGTATTCAGAATTGTGGAAAAACTAAAAACTAAAATATACAGTAATTTGACTAGTACCCAAGTCAATGTTTTCGGTCTGCTAAAGTTTACATAACATTTGACCAACAGCTGGAATGAGTAAGCATTTAGTTGTTTGCCATTGGGTTTGGTTGCTCTAAAAGGCTTCCAGCAAATAAAAAGATATGAATCAGGTACTATGTGAAAATCCTGCTTGTCTTGTTTACAATGTGGATCAGATCACTCTTTAAATATTAGGCACATTTTGCTCAGTGCTGTATACCAGCAAGGTAAGTCATAGAGCTGACCAAGCCAATGTATCTGACTTCATAATGACACGATTTCAAATGAACTATGAGACAGCAGCCAACCAACAGTCCAAAGTCATAACCAAACTACATCTTATCTCAATCTTCAAGCATACAATGTGGTTTCAACATCCAGGAAGTCAGACTTTCTTAAACTAGGTCAAAAGTATTAATCAAATAGGGATTGTAATTAGAGTGGCATGAAGTAGCAAATAACAATTAATACAATTATGTGTAAATGTTTAAATGTCACCTGTAGTGTTACCACGATACTATAAAACTAGATTTCAATAATAAGGAATAGACTTACACTTTTTCTTTAGACAATAGAATGTGATTTTCAACATCAAATCATAGTACTTTCTTTTATATTCCCATGTGGCCTCATATCTGTGTAATCCTCAGTGTCCAGGTAGGTTCCATAGTGGTCCATGGGGGTATACGAGTCTATGTGGTCTTATACTTGTTCTGATACAACTCAAGATCATTGTAAAGCTATTCTGGAAACGTTCATTCCTGTCCTGTTTTTTAATATTGATACCTGCTTAAAATAAGTATCTAGTCTCGATACTAGTTTTAGTATCGATTAGTATTTGATTTTTGATACGTTTGACTGCCCTAGTCACCTGTTAGTTTCCATAGAAAGAAACAGGTGACATATTTTTGACCTCATGTTTTAATAGCCTACTTTTACAAGGCTTGTGATGTCAATGCTTTCAGGCACGACGATTCTTCACCAAGATAAAGAGGGGAAAAAAATTGGTTTAGTTGGTTGGTGGCTGGTTTTAAACTAACCATTCACCATTCCATTGCTTCCGGTTTCTGGTACCTTAAGCACATGACAAATAACTTTGAACTTGAACTAGAGAGTGATTAGTTTAATGCGATACTGTGGAACATACCAAGCAAAGCAACAGCATTTCCATGGTCACAAACAGGTGGCTGACCCTCTACTGGAAAAGTTACATATTGCACCTTTAATCAGTATTGTTTAACTACATCAAGTAGTTTTTTTTCCCCCTTCGTATTCCATAAAACAAAATTTACAGTACAAATATTCCATTGGTTAATTGGAGACTGTAAAGTTGCTGATACAACTGATGTATTCACTGCATAAAGATTGTCAATGCATTCGTTCTACAAAGCCATACTGTTTAAATGCAAACTATATCTTAAACAATAGTGATATATAAAGATTAATATTTCATTATATCATTTATTACTACATTGATTACCAGTGTTGTAAATCATATCCTGTCTATGGGTTCAGAATTCTGAAAAATTAGGACAGTTGCCAAATGAAAATATAATATTGTATCTTTTCAATAGTAAATAGTCCTCAAAATGTCACCTATAAACAGGAAGTTGAAACCCACTAATTGAAATGTGAGGCACCTGTTTCTCACTATCTACAGACGTGCTTTGAAATGCTGTTTTTGTATCAGACAACAGCTGTACAGTGCAAAATCATGACCACATTATCTTATCTCTGTTTCTAGACGACGACATGGTTTCAACATCCAGGGCATCTGACTCTTTCAGACTCACCCTATTTTTCTGAATGCTCCTTTGTGCTCAATACATCATTACTTCCATGTTGAATGAACTTTGTCCTACTTTTATTTTTCTCTTGTGAAATTGCCGATAACAGTTTGTTCCAGCTTTTTTTGTCCTTTTAAAATCCCAAATCATTGTTTAATCTTGATAAAGTATTGAGTTCTAGTTACAGTGGGGCAAAAAAGTATTTAGCCAGCCACCAATTGTGCAAGATCTCTCCCGTTTAAAAAGATGAGAGAGGCATGCAATTTTCATCATAGGTACACTTCAACTATGAGAGAAAGAATGAGAAAAAAAAATCCAGAAAATCACATTGTCTGATTTTTAAAGAATTTATTTGCAAATTATGGTGGAAAATAAGTATTTGGTCAAAAAAGTCAAATAAGTATTTGGTCACAAAAGTTCATCTCAATACTTTGTTATATACCCTTTGTTGGCAATGACAGTGGTCAAACGTTTTTTGTAAGTCTCCACAAGTTTTTCACACATTGTTGGTGGTAGTTTGGCCCATTCCTCCATGCA
>KN479285.1:7771-19026 GCA_000787095.1 Periophthalmodon schlosseri | reverse complement strand
CCTGGTGCAGGGGGTGGGCAGTGCTCTGCTGTGTGCGGAGGTCATCCAGGGACTCTGGTCTGGACTTTAAACTTACACTACATTGTATTATTTATTATAGTTTTAAATGTCATATCTAATGATGATGTTTTAAATTTAAAGTGCATATGGCAGGTTTTATGAGATAATACCTGTTGTAAATATAAATTATAATTTTACTCCAAGAAACAGTTTGAGAAGAAACATTGATGACATCACGCTGGGAGAATTCTGTACAAATGTTTGGCACAATTTACACAAGAAGCACATTTTTCGGACACTTTAAACAAAATTTCAACAAAATAAATGTGTTTTCTTATATTTGTATTTGTCAAATAATAATCTCTGTGGCATTAGAGGGGTTTTGTCCCATTGTACTACATGGTTGCTAGGTAACAGTTATGGAATTTCCTAATGTGATGTCATGAAGGACCAGGAAGTAAAATTTGAAACTTAAAACATTGCCAAACTGGGAATAAAATTGTAAATCTTTTATTAAAATCTACAATATAATTATCATAACTGTGTTTTAGTAAAATAAGTGGTCTAACCTGTCATAGGTGCTTTAATCGCTAATGGTGTCTCTGTCTGTGCAGCTGTGTGGACCTGACCACGTTCCTCTACTTCTCGGCTTTTGCTCCTCTCATTTATGTCACGTTCCTCAAAGGATTCTTCGGGTCAGTCCAAAAACAATACTAACATTTTACAAACTTAATCTAATACATACACACAGAAAAATGGCCCTACCTATAGAGATTATGCACTGACATCTTTTTATGCAAAAATGCCCCTCAACTTTCCGACAGGCAGAACTACGGGCAGCACAACAGACCAAATGCGTTTCTTTGCTTTTTTGGTCTAATTTTGATCTGTGGGGCTGTTGTTTTCACTCACAAGAATGAATCTGCTCAACACACAGACTCAGAGCCATGTTATTTAAGGAGAGAAGGGTTCAGTTCTTCTGTGTGATCAGAGTGTGTATCAGTGATGAATGTGGTGTGTCTGCAGAGTCCCTGTGGTCTCACTGTTCTCTGGTTTTCTGCTGATAACTTGATTTTCTTGTTTTAGAGTCGGGTACAAACTAAATATGTAGCAGAGTTGTAGAGTTTTATATTTGTTCTTAAACTGCAGCGGCTCTGTCGCATTTTAGATTTAGTGTTGGAGCTTTTACAGGAGAAAACATCATTACTCCCCATTGACACTCGTATACCTTTGTCACTAATGGCGTTCCAAAGGCTGTGATGTCATCTGCATAACCTATATTATTAGTTCTTATTTGAATAAGTAAAAAAAAATCAGGTGTAAAACATTTACCGTATTTTCTGGAGTATAAGTCGCACCAGCCAAAAAATGCATAATAATGAAGAAAAAAACATATACTCAGATGCAATTTATATGTGAAATATAAGTCGCACCCAAGGCCAAACTATGAAAAAAAGTGCGACTTATAGTCCGGAAAATCCTTACAGTTTAATAAAAGGTCTTATAATCACAACTGACCCTGTGTGTCCAAATAATACATGCAGTTCCGTTTAAGGATTCAACTACTGCCCTTATTTTTTACTGTCTTAGAAATGTCAGAAACAGAACTAGTTCATCTTAAACAGTTTGCAGTGGTCCAAAGTTATTCCTCACTTAACTTATGCATTCAGAGCATCCTAATTATTCACCACCATGAGTTTATAAGCACTTTTCACAACTCTGAGAGACCAGAGCAGAGTTTTGCCGTCAAAGTAATGCTAACAACAAGTAGCATGCTAATGGCACACTTTCTGATTCTTGCACAATAAAATGCTTTCTAATTAGAGTTTCTAGTTTAATATTTCTTGTCAACTATTTTCCTTCTTTGTCACACAGTTCTGAACCAAAGATCCTGTTCTCGTATAAGTCCCAGATTGATGAGCCAGAGGAGAGCGACGTGCACCTGCCTCCCGCTGTGGGCTCGCACTTCCACAGACGCGACGTTCTAGACCAGGGCCTGTACTACTCCTCCACCCAGATCGATGCCTCGACTCTGGGCAGAGCGCAGGGGGCGGGGGCCTATCTGGATGATGTGGTGTCTGGACCTTACGGCAGCAGTGTGGAGGACCGGTGGAGACCAATCAATGCGTGAAAATAGAAGAGGAACTGGAATACTGGAAAATTAGGATTTGGATTTGTGTTTTTATCGAGAATATAGCCGGGACATATATAAACAGTATAGAGGGTTGCTGCTTAAAAATGAGAGACTCAAATATCTGGGGATATAAATGAACAGATTTTGTTTTGACTGACAGACAAGCCACGAGACCTGAACCCTGAAAAGTTGGGAAAGAGAGAGAAAACATAAAATATTTTGAAAAGGATTTGGGATTTGGAATTGTGTTTTTATCGAGAATACAGCTGGACTCAAACTGCAAGGGTTCAGGAAAAGGCTGCAATAGCACTGATTCATGATTGGCTGCAAGTGCTGGGGTTTAGGCAGTGACCATTCAGATCATAGAGAGTCCTATCTGAACAGTCTAGCGCAGGGCTGTCCAAACTTTTTTCATCAAGGGAAACACAGATGAAGCAGAGGGCCGATTGAGGGCCATAGACTCATGGTCAATACAGAGAATCATTCAGATGTGTGTATTTAAAACAGACTCAGCCTCCAGATCTGTGCTCATGCTTAGAGCCTTAGAGAGACACACTAAATATTTGATAATGGCTTTATCCAAGGTACATTTTCAAAAGAATTAGTCTTAGGGCTGCATTTGGCTCCTGGGCCATAGTTTGGACATGCGTGGTCCAGAGGATTGCTGCTTTAAAACGAAACAGAGGGAGGCTCAAATATTTGAGGGGAAAATTGTGAATTTGTTTAGACTAGCAGACAAGCCACAGCAAATGGACCCTGAAAAAGTTGTTTTAAAAACTTGGGACATTTCTAAACAGTATTGTGCACCGCTGAAGAACCAAGAGAGAGAGAAAGCGGCTGAGGGTACAGTTGGAACTAAACCAAGACTAAAACAGGCCCAAACCAGGTCTAAACCAACAAAACACAGAAAAAAAGTCTAAACTAACTGGGTCCTTAACAGGACTAAATTAGGTCTAAACTGGGGTCTGAAGCAGAACTAAACAAGGTCTAAGCCAGGACTCTTGTCTACATTTCCAGTTGTTTAGGACTAAACCAGGATTGCACTGAAAACCAAGTCTAAACCATGTCTACAGGACAAGACTCATCAAGGTTCTAACAGGACTAAACCAGATCTAAACCAGGACTAAACCAGGTCCAAAAGGACTTTCCTCTCTAGTGCAATGTTTGGCATTAAACCAGGACCTAAATATGTTTAAACCAGGACTGAACCAAGGCTTAGCCAGAACTAAACCAGGACCTTTTTCTAATGCTGTATAAATTTAAATTATGAGCAGCAACATCTGGACCCTGGGAAGATTGTGACCAAACCCTGTATTTTAAGAGACTGAGATTTGTGCCGTGGGATGAAGAGCACCAACTTTTCAAAATGTTGATTCTGTTTTGAGGTTTGGAAGAGAAGCACTTAAACTGCCATGACTTTGCTTCCATTTTAAACAGAAGAGTATTAAAGGTCCTATATTACACAAAATGGACTCTGTGAGCTTTAAGCCATGTTATAATGTTGTTACCTCCTCAAAACATACCTGGAGTTGTGTTTTGTTTCATTCACACATGTTTGAGTAACACTTTATTATTAGCCTGTCTACATCTCCATACACCTTAGTGAAGGTGTATAGAGTTTAAAAACACTGTGGAACACTTCCTGTATTACCACATGACATCACAAGGTGGAACAGAGTGTCTTCTGTTTGAGAGAAGAAGTTGGCCTAAATATGCAGGGTTTGTGTGTTAAACGTGTGAATGAAACAAAACACAACTCCAGATCTGTTTGTGATGAGGAAACAACATTAGAACAGATCACAAAACAGTGTAATATGGGCCCTTTAAGGCAGACCAATCTGTGCATGAAAACAAAACCCAGAGTTCAGTTATTGTGAGATTAAGATATGATTGATGATGATTTTTGTGATTTTTTTTGTTTTTTTTGTTTTCGGTCAAATGTAACTGGATCAAAAGTCTTTCACTGAAGTAATGCCAATGTAAAACTTTCTACAAGACCAATGGAGAATGATGAGTATATAAAAAGGCTGAATCATCAGGAGTTGAACCCTGTGCGCTGTGATGTAATCTTTGACTGAAATGTTCCACACTATGGCATTTAGTATACAACATTTGGATTGCGTTTTGCCACTACAACAAGACTCTAAGAACTGTTGTTGAATCCAAACTAGTTATCGACAAAAGCTGGGACATTTTTAAAATGATTCACACAAGGACCAAAGGAGACCAGTGCATCCAAACGAGACGGTGAACTTTGCATTCCCAATGAAAACATGTTTAAAAGGCCCATATTACACTGTTTTCTGATCTCTGTTCTAATGTTGTTTCCTCATCACAAACAGACCTGGAGTTGTGTTTTGTTTCATTCACACATGTTTAACACACAAACCCTAACATCACAAGGTCGAACAGAGCATTTTGAGATTTGGAGATGTAGACAGACTTATAAAGTGTTACTCAAACATGTGAATGAAACAAAGCACAACTCCAGGTATGTTTTTGAGGAGGGAACAACATTAGAACATGGCTTAAAGCTCACAGAGTCCATTTTGTGTAATATAGGAGCTTTAAAAGTGTCTAAATCTTAATATTGTTCACTAAAGGATTTGAACTTTGCCTTGCACTAAATTAATGACAAAAGCACAAGCTGTTGTCATCGTTATCATCATCATTATTATCATCATTATTATTATTATTATGCTAATTTATTTCAGTCTATCAAACAAACTTCTTTTTATTTCCAGTTTTTTCTTTCTGTGATTCAAATGTGTGCAAATACAGCAGTCTGCCCTCTATATTACAGTGGTGGTATAGCACAGCTGTTACTCCGGATGCCCTTCCTTACAGACTCTGCATATCTCTATGCTTAGGACCGGTGCAATACCTCCCCCTAGTGACTGGACTGGTACCATACCTCCTACTAGTGACTGGACTAGTGCCATACCTCCCTCTAGTGACTGGACTGGTGAGATACCTCCCTCTAGTGACTGGACTAGTGCGATACCTCCCCCTAGTGACTGGACTGGTGAGATACTCCCCCATAGTGACTGGAGTGACCAAATGTTTTATGTTTTTGTGCCTTTTTGTTTAATTTTTAAGTTTAAAGTGTCATTGAACAAATGTGAATATTGTTTTTTTTGTTTTTTTACCTGTCACAGACTAGTTTTATCAAAACTAGACCAGGTCTATATCAGAACTAAACCAGGACTAAACCAGGTCTAAACCAGAACTAAATCAAGAGAGTCTGTGATCTAGACCAGAGTCTAAACAAACCTGGTTCATAACAGGCCTCACGTTTAATCTAGGGTCTACACCTGGATTAAACCAGGTTCTAAACCAGGTATAAACAAAGGACTAAACCAGGTTCTAAACCAGGTCTAAACAAAGGATTAAACCAGACCAAGGACTAAACCAGGTATAAACCAGCTAAACCTGGAGTAACATGGGTCTAAACCAAAGTCTAAACAAACCATGTCCATAACAGGACTAAATCAGGTCTATATTAGGGTCTAGGGTCTAAGAACTAAACCAGGACTTTCACCTACATTCCAAACTGTGTGGGACTAAACTAGAATTACACTTAAAACCAAGTTTAAACAAGGTCTACAGGACAGGACCAAATCTCCTCAAGGTCCTAACCAGGACTAAACCAGATCTAAACCAGGTGTATACCAACTAAAGTCCTGACCCATAACTGGACTAAATCAGGTCTATATTGGGGTCTAAACCATAATTAAACCAGGACTCTTAAATACATTCCAAATTATGAGACTAAACTAGGATTACACTTAAAACCAGGTCTAAACCATGTCTAAAAGGGCTTTCTTCTTCACCATTGCAAGTGGAACTTAACAGTGAATGAAACATGTCTAAATCAGATCTACACCAGGACTAATCAAGGACTTTCTTCTCCATTCCTAAATTTGGGACTAAACCAGATCCCAATCAGAACTATTGTCTCCATTTTGATACTGATGATGTAATGCCGAACCCTCTGTTTTGTCTTTTTTGTTTCTTTTGTGCCTAAAGTCAGAACAGTTGGCTCCTTGGTTTAGGAGTTTTCTGGCCAATCCCAGGTGTGTTTCAGAGACAGTATTTTGAAGTGTTTTGAAGTGTTTTATCTGTTGTAAAGAGTGTGTTCTGATCACAGCTGCAGTTTGACTCTTTGCTCCTGTTCAAGAATGTGATGTGTTTTCACTTTGTTCCAGTCCAATAAACCATCTTTACCTCGTGCATCCCTCTGTCCATCCCTCTGTCCATCCCTCTGTCCATCCCTCTGTCTGTGTTTGTCTCAGAAAAGGTTTTTACTTTACTTGTTGATTAAAAGTAGTTGTTTATATCTGCTCCTCTGGCTCTGCTCGTCTGACTCTGCTCCTCTGCTCCTCTGGCCCTGCTCCTCTGCTCCTCTGGCTCTGCTCCTCTGCTTTAATTCACTAGTGTCAAATGTGTCAAATTATAAACTTAAAGACAACCAAAACCAAAGCAAAGCTATAATCTTTTTACATTTTACTTTAAAATCATGCTTACTGCGTTAGTATTGAGAGTTCAAATGTTTAGTGATACACTGAGGCCGTAACTATAACATTATCAAAAGTGTGAGGAATTCAGTTATGATTTTTAGAGTTTAGACCCACGGCTGAACCTCCCTGTTCGGCCTGCAGGTGGTGCTGTTGGAGCACGTATGGCGTTGTAACGTGGGCGTGACTCCTCTGGAAATGCTCTGAAAATGTCGTTTTTTCAGTTTGGTTTTTTTTTCCTCCTGATGCAAATATTTTATTTTCACAAAGTCACAAAGTGCTTCAAAACAAGAAGTTAAAACTAACACACAAGTACTGCAGGTCTCCTCTGGTCCGAAAACCAGTCCGGTCGCTGATGTCGGAAGGAGCCTGGCCATGCGAGGCTCTGAAAGTCAGCACCGACATTTGAAAGTGTGTCCGGCAGGAGAAAACAGGAGTCAGGAGAGCCTTCTGCTGGTGCGGGTTAAGATCCTCACAGAGAAGAGAACAGGGGTCACGTGAGCCTTCTGCTGGTGCGGGTTAAGATCCTCACAGTGAAGAGCTTTGAAAACAGGGGTCACGTGAGCTTTCTACTGGTGCGGGATAAGATCCTCATAGAGAAGAGAACAGGAGTCACGAGAGCCTTCTGCTGGTGCGGGTTAAGATCCTCATAGTGAAGATCTTTGAGAATATAACTTCGATAATTGGTGATGTCTCTCAGCTGTTGTTGAGTGCTGCCCCTAAACTGTTGTTCTGGTCAAAGCCAAACACAGAGGCCACTGTGCTCTAACCCACAACTAAACTCAACCCGAGTCTGTGAGTCCTACCCCTCATAAAACTACAGCTCATTTATATGTGAGCAAATCAGCACCATGGACAGAGACACGAGAGGAGCGAGGACAGGGGAGAGAGGGAGAGAGAGGACAGAGAGGGACAGAAAAGAGAGAGGAGAGGGGGAGAGAGTGAGGAGAGAGAGAGGGAGGGAGGGAGAGAGAGGAGAGCAAGAGAGAAGAGAGGGGGAGAGAAGGAGAGAATAAGGACAGAAAAAGAAGTGAGAAAAAGGGAGGCGAGAGAGGTGACGATGGGTGAGAAAGGAGAGAGGAGAGGCAGGAGAGAGAAAGGAAAGAAAGAAAGAAAAGATGAACGGAAAGAGAAAGGAGGAGCTGGGACAGAATAAGAGAAACAAGGGAAAGATGGAGAGTGAGAGAGACGGTGGAGGAGAGAGAGTCATTCATTGAGCTTGTTAGATGGAGAGATGCACAGAACAGAGGAGAAGAGCTAAAAATAGAAACACATTTTTATGCAGTAACTTTGTGCTGTGTCAGGACCAAGGACCAAACCAGGACTAAACCAGGACTGAACCAAGACTAAGCCACATCTAAACCAGGACTAAGCCAAATCTTTAAAACATGAATATAAATGTTTATTGTTAATGTATTGTCTCTCTCTTTCCCCTCCCTCTCTCTTTCTCTATTCTTTCTATCTCTGTGAAAGAGGAGAGGTGAGAAAGAGAAGGAAATCTCTTTGGATCTAATATGTAAGTAACTTTGTGCTGCATATGAGAGAGGAGAGAGTGAGACGGAGAGAGAGAGAGAGAGAGATGAGTAAAAGAGAGGAGAGGAAGAGGAGGAGAGATGAATGTGTTCACCAGAGTTTATTCACCAGATATGATGTTGTCGTGGCAATTCACAAACTCTCTCAGTTTCTCTCTCTCCTTCTCTCTCTCTCTCTCTCTTCTCTCTTCTCTCCATCTCCTAATACTATGGGTGCGTTTGGGTTTCACAGGAGGTTCATCAGCTGGATGGAGACTCTATATGAAGGAGCCACAGTGTTGTTAAGGATGGGGGGAGGACTCAGTCGGTCGGTGGAGGTGAGGAGGGGCATCAGGCAGGGCTGTCCTCTGTTTGGGATGCTCTATGTTCTGGCCATAGAACCACTGCTCCAGAGGCTCAGGAGAAGACTGAGGGGCCTCAGACTGGAGCAGGCCTCACAGCCCCTCTGCCTGTCAGCCTACGCAGGCGACATCACTGTGGTCATCTCAGGGCAGGAAGATGTGGGGACAGTGCTGCAAAGTCTGTCCCTCTATGATTGCGCCTCATCTGCACAGGTAAACTGTGCGGATGAAATCTGAGGGTTACGTCCTGGGACAATGGGAGCGAGGCCCGTCCTTCCCGGGGGGCTGCAGTGGAGCATGGAGGGGTTTAACTGTCTGGGCGTGTTTCTGGGGAGCCAGCAGTTTTAGACTAAGAACTGGGATGGTCTTGTGGAAAAGGTGAGTGCCCGATTGTCTCAATGGGCCTGGGTCCAGCCCCAGCTGTCTTACAAGGGGAGAACTCTGGTGGCTAACAGTCGGGCTGCCTCCTGTCTGTGGCACCGCTTCACCGTCCTGCAGCCTTCAGCCTCCGGACTCTGTGGTGGCAGATATTCAGAAGAGGCTGGTGGACTTTTTCTGGGGCGGCTATCATTGGCTGAGGGCTGCGGTTCTGTACCTGCCTGTGGAGGAGGGAGGACAGGGGCTGGTGGACATATCCAGTAGACTGGAGGAGTTCTGCCTGAGGACAGTCCAGCATTTCCTCTATGACCCTCAACAACTGTGGACAGAGACGGCAGCTGTCCTGCCATGCCAAGTGGGAGGACTGGGCTACGATAAGCACCTGTTCCTTTTAGACCTGAAGGCAGCGGACTTGTCGGGGACTTCAGGTTTTTACCACTCTGTGCTGAAGGCCTGGCGGAAGAGGAGGAGAGGGAGGAGGAGGAGGAGAGAAAGGAAGAGGAGAGGTAAGATGGGGAGAGAGTGGAGGGGGAGAGGGAGGAAGAGGAAAGGGAGGAGGAGGAAAAAGAGGAAGAGGAGAGGGAGCAAGAGGAGAGGGAGGAAGAGGAGAGAGAAGATGAGGAGGGAGAGGGAGAGGAAGAGGGGAGAGGAAGAGAAGAGGAGAGGAAGAGAAGAAGAGAGAGAGGAAGAGGAGAAAGAAGAATAGGAGAGAGAGGAAGAGGAGAGAGAGCAAGAGGAGAGGGGAAGAGAAGAGGAGAGGAGGAGGAGAGAGAGGAAGAGGAAAAAGAGGAAGAGAAGATGAGAGAGACTTTGATTTTTAACAATACATTTATTGTGTGTCACTTGTCATACAACGTCATCGTTTGACTTCCCTGTCCTCCCAGAGATGTCTGCAGTAGAGAAGAAGGACCTCCATATTCTGTTCATCAAAGTCCTCCACAGAGCCGAGCTGTTAGGCGTCCCGGAATCCAGGTGGTCAGGTGTGTTGGCCCCAGGTTCTTCTCCACAAGGCTCCTGGAGGTCTCTGTACCGCCCTCCTGTGGAGAAACGCAGTGCGGATCTCCAGTGGCAGGTGGTCACAAACAGACATGTGGCCCAGTTTGACCCAACATCAGAGCCACTGGGCCTTCTGCCAACAAGAAGAGACACTAGAACATGTGGTTGTCTTGTCCTCGGCTGGCTCCCCTCTTCAGTCTGCTGGGACACTGGCTGCAGACTCTGGGACAAACTCTGACTCAGGAGCTCTCTCTGTCTCTCTCTCTTTCTGTCTCTCTTTCTCTGTCTCCCCCTCTCTGTCTCTCTCTCTCTCTCTCTCTGCTGGGACACTGGCTGCAGACTCTGGGACAAACTCTGACCTGGGAGCTCTTCGTGTTTGGACCCCAGTTTTCTGTGGCCAAACGCAGAACTGTTATTTTAATAAACTTTGTCCTGGGTCAGGCTAAGGTAAGCGTGTGGCTCACTCGGAGGAGCCACACAGCGGCTCGGGCTGCACAGACCCGGAGCTTCTGCCGAAGAGCCTGGTGGGGGCACAGCTCAAAGTGGAGTTCACAGCAGTTAGTGCTACACCTGTAGGAGGGGCAGTTAGTGCTACACCTGTAGGAGGGGCAGTTAGTGCTACACCTGTAGGAGGGGCAGTTAGTGCTACACCTGTAGGAGGGGCAGTTAGTGCTACACCTGTAGGAGGGGCTTAACATGTGATGATATGTGATTGTGTTGTTTGGCTTTGCACATTTATTTTAACTGACAAGTGACACATAATAAATGTATTGTTAAAAGTCAGAAGTCTCCTAATACTCCATACCTGCTCTATCTCTCTCTTTTGTCTATTTCTTTTTGTCTTTCATCTCCTTCTCTCTCATTATTCTCTCTATCTCTCTGCTCTCTCATCTCCTCTATTCTCTCATCTCCCAGTCCTTCATATCTGATCCATCTCTTATCTCTCTTTTCTCCCTCTTACACTTCCCCACTTTCTCTCTCCTTTTTCTTTCTTCTTCCTCTCTTCCTCTCTCTCTCCTCCCCTCCTGTCCTCCTCTCTCCCTCTCCTCTTACCCCCCCTTTCAACCTCTCCCTCCTCTCTCTTCCCTCTTTCTTTGCCTCCCTCTCCTCCCCTCCTCCCCTCCTCTCTCTTTCTCTGGACAGTGAGGAGGGCTCTGTGTTCAGTGAGGGAGGGGCAGTTAGTGCTGCACCTGTAGGAGGGACATGTGATGTATGTGTGATTGTGTTTACACGGTTGTATGACAAGTGACACATAATAAAGGTATTGTTAAAAGTCAAAAGTCCTCTCTCTTTCTTGCCCCTCTCCTCCCCCTGTCTCTCCTCTCCTCCCCTCCTCTCTATTTGTCTGTCCCTCTCT
>JACM01070979.1:0-19746 GCA_000787095.1 Periophthalmodon schlosseri | reverse complement strand
GTTACACAAAGAAGCAGTGTTTTTCAGTGTGTCTTCAAATACATCCACAGATATGTCTCTAATTAACTCAAATGTTGTCAATAAACCCATCAGAAGTTTCCAAAGGCATGACATCATCATCTGGGTTTTCCCAAACTGTTTAAAGTCATAGTAATCTCACTGTAAACTTCTGACTTTGAAGAAAGTAATGAAAAAATGTCTAAAAAAAATCCTTCTCTCATTATTCTGGCATTTAGCAAATAGAAATAATTTTGTTCATCCTAATTGACCTAAAACAGGAAAAGTTATATGTCGTATGTGTCTTTTTATTTAGTGTATGTAAACTTCTGGTTTCAGCTGTACAGTCTGTGGGAGCAGGTCTTTCGGTCCATGTCTTTAGTGAGAGCAGGCTCCTGATGCTCAACGGATCTCATTGAGCTCTCAGTCCAGGTGAAGGGCGCAGGGTTCAGAAGTGGGTCAGAAGGGGGTCAGGGGGTGTGGACAGGCTCAGAAACAGTATAGTATTTAAAGGGCTCATATCACCCCATTTTCTGATATTGTTTCCTCATCAAAACCATACCCAGAATTATTTAACACGCAACCCTGCATATTTAGGCATATTTTTAAACTCCATACACCTTCACTAGAACCATATGGATGATTTCAGACCTAAAATTGACAATCTCTATTGAACTAAAGGAAAAAAGAGCTGTTAACTTGAAAACTACCATTTCATGCCATCGCAAGGTGGAACAGAGCATCAGAAACCTATTGGAGGTGTCTTAAGTGGAATATATCTTTAACTAATAAAAACACAGATGATAAAGAACAGAACATCCTCATCCTCCTCTTCCTCTCACACACATATGCACGCATACACACACACATACGCACACAAGCACACACACATACACATGCACACACACACACACACCCACACACACACACACACACACACACACACACACGCACACACACACACATACGTATGCATGCACACTCAGACACACACACACACTCATAATCACGCACACACACACGCGCACGCACACACACACATGTGCGCACAAGGCAAGTTTATTTGTATAGCACAAATCATACTCAAAGTAATTCTGTTTTACAGAATAATAAAGACATTAAAATCACAATACAACAAATCAAAACATAAATAATCAGAAATAATCATCATAAAATTAACATTAAAGGAGAAGAGGCAGAATAAAAACCTTTCAGTCATATGCACAGCTAAACAGAACTGTTTGAGCCTGGATTTAAACATTGTCAAAGTAGAGGCCTGTCTCACATCTTCAGGAAGACTGTTCCAGGTTTTAGCCACATAAAACTGAAACGCTGATTCCCCATGTTTAGTCCTGACTCTGGGCACCAGCAGGAGGCAGGGACTAAACCAGGACTAAACCAGGACTACATGAGGACTACAGCAGGAGGCCAGTCCCTGAAGTCCTCAGAGTGCGAGATGGTTCATATGGCACTAACATGTGGGAGATGTACTTTGGTGCTAGGCTATGGAGAGACTTGTACACAACCAGAGCTGCTTTAAAGTTTATTCTCTGAGCCACAGGAGCCAGTGCAGAGACCTGAGCACAGGACTTATGTGTGAAGCACTTCCTGGTTCTAGTCAGGCGTGCACACACACACACACACACACAACCCCTGCTTCTCCAGCATGCCTTAATGCTTATCAGCCTTCATTAGATCACTGTATCACCAACCAGAGTCTCCGCTTTGCCTTTCAAGCCCAGCGAAGCCTGAAATGAGCTGGTCCCAGTATAAGCTTCACAAAGAGAGGAGGAGAGGAAGAGAAGAGAAGAAGAGGAAGAGGAGAGGAGAAGAGGAAGGGGAGAGGAGAAGGAGGAGAGGGTGAGGAGGAAAGGAGGAGTGGGAAGAGGAAGCTGAGGTGGAGGAGATGAGGAGGAGAGGAGGAGTGCAAAGAGGAAGATAAGGAGGCAGAGGGGAGAGGAAGAGAGGAGTAGGAGGAGAGGAAGGAGGAGGAAAAGAGGAGGAGGACAGGAGAGGGAGGAGGTGGAGGAGGAGGAAGAGAAGAGGAGGAAAGGATTAGGAGAGGAGGAGGAGGAGGAAGAGGAGGATTCTGTGGTGGAATTTGCTGTTTAAGTGTCAGATTGTTGTTCTGGTTTATGGTAAATATCTCTGTAATTACTGGGCCTATCCACATGAAACAAAAACTGGCACAAAATTCAACGTCTTCTCTGTCATTATAAATAAACAAAAGTGAATTTTTTTTCACAACCGCTTCAGAAAGTGGAGCCATCATTCAACCCCAAAGACATGCTTGTTGTCAGTTGAAAGGACTTTAAGCCATAAGATTAATATGATAAGTTTGTGGAGCCAATCCCAAACAAATATAATGAGAAGGTTCAACATTTGTGGAGCAGAAGATGGGAGATTTCTTTCAAAAACAGTGAATCTCTCATGGAGTTATGTAAGTCCCTGCCCTAAATATTTAAAATGCAAGAAAAAATGCAAAATGGATTTAAACATTGCTCGTGTGCTGATTGCACAGTTTCAGGAGCCTGTGATCAATCCGAGCGTTCGTGGTTCTGTTTAGGTGTTTGGTATTTAACAAAAAGTTGAGAGTGTTGGCTAATGCTAATGTCAGCTAGCTTATGACTGTAATTTTATGTGAGGGTTACTTGTTTAACAGCACAAATCAGCTCACCTGTGGTAGCTGCAGCTAAATCAGTCATTTCTGGTCAGATTGTGTTAGCTCAGAATAAAGTTGAACAAAGCTTCAGACAGAGCAGTGCCCCCAGTTAGCATCACACCCCCAGGGAATGTTGATGACATCATCTACAAAGTATCAGTTGGACCGGAGCATGTCACTGGAGGCCCACTCAGAACAGCTGGTCAAAAATGACTTTCATCATCTGAGGAGTATCTCTAGTGCACAAAATGGTTTCAAAGACTAACTTGGAACAGGTTCTGCTTTTACTGTCACTGTTTGGACCTTCACAGACCTGAGAGAACAGACGTGGTAGAGCAGCCAAAAACTCAAGTAAGTGTACTCAAGTAAGAGTAACGTTATTGTTGAATTGCCGCAGCAGTAGAGCAACGTAACTAACTTCTCCTAAGGGAGAGACCCCAATGGACCCCTAAACAGCAACCTAATCAAAACCCTTTTACCAACAAGGTTGGGAGAGACCCCAATGGACCCCTAAACAGCAACCTAATCAAAACCCTTTTACCACACAAGGTTGGATACCCCCATTAGAATGAATAGTGCAAGAAAGTGGAGACTTACCAGCTCGGGATGAGTCCTCGCTGTGCTGTGGGCAGTAGTTTCAAATATCTAATACTTAAGTGATTTCTCAGAGAGGTAAAAATGAGATGCAATCAGTATAAATGTCTTTTTTGAGTGTTTATTGCGTTTGAGGGCCAAATGCAGGAGTCACAACTTTAACACAAGACATAGAGTGTTAGCACCTTTTGCCTTAAATTCGGACGCAGCACCGTGAATTGGCAAGGATTGCACCAGAGCAGCACCTTACTATTGGCACTGGATGCGATCCTCCCTTCCCAGATAAGAGCCGAAGCTAGCCTTCGTCTGAAATCCGCATTCAGATGAGACGATGTTACCGTAAGACACCACCCAAGGCTTGCCACAACACCCCCTGCCCTGTGCCAGGGAATTGCAATTCACGATCCCAGACAAAGCAACCACAGTAAATTCAGTATGTGAGAGTACGTATCGCCCCCTCAGTAGAGAAATCTACCACGATCGTCAAAAATGCACAGCTTATATACAGTTACAAGGAGATTTTACAGTTTACATTGTCCAATCAACAGGTTACATGACCTAAAAATCGGCCAATCAAAACAAACCAATCAAACCCACAAAGTTTCCCAAATATGAAATTGCCCAAATAAGTACTTTCCAGTTCCTGCTATCGATGCCCATTGAGAGGGCATCGATAGCATCAAGAGGTTACAACAGAATATGGTCTGATATTCACCAAGTCAGAAACAGAGGCACAAAAACAAAAAGTCCCCAAAAGGTACTTTCCCCGCACCTGCTGCTACCCGAACAGCGTGACCTAGATGTGAACCGTAGGCCTCTGTCTCCCCTGCTCTCGGTCGAGTTTCGTGATTCTGCCTCCATTTCCTGTTGAGGCCTTTACACTTTTACATTTTAACTTTGCCATAGACCATAATGTTATTTGTCAGTTTCACTACTTTGTAACTTTTATACATTATTACACACAGTTCTTGTGCCTAAATGAGTATACTAACACTTTAACACACCCCCTTGTAATACAAAAGCAAACAGCATTACTGCAATATCAAAAAGTAAAAAGGAAAGAGTAAAAGTATCAAAAATGATTATATGATGATTAAATGATTAATATAGCAATAGCCACAGCATTTAGCTTTAACAATTCATATTCATTAGCAACTTGTGATTATATAATAAGCCAGTATAAAATCAAAATAAGAAATGAAAGCATGATCATTTTGATTACATGTAATGTTCAAATAGCCAAAATCATAGCAGTTTAACTTGGCAATTCATTCTTAATAGCAAATTATAATTATATATTAGCTTAGCTCACTCTGCATAATATTTCACTACTAAAAGCATTAAAAGCAGTGTGACGTCATGTTCACGCACTTTCTACTTAAAAATATTATTACTTAAGTAGAAGTACAAAGTAGTGGTCCGAGAAATGACTCAAGTAAGAGTAAAAAAGTCACTGGGAAAAATACTACTCAAGTAAAAGTTCATTCATTTATTTATTTTTTTATTTATTTCAAGCAGATTAATGAACACAAGTAATTTTACATGTATCCAGTACACTTAATGTACATTTCAGGTATGTTTTTCTTATTTAACCTTTAAAAGGAGTGGAGAAGAATAAAAACATATTAAACCCCACCCATCTTCCATTAGAACATAAGCTAAAGGCTTAAAGAGTAACTGTCAGGACCTAATATCTGATTAATAATATGAAGTGAATGTAATTTGAAGGAACAAAAGTTAAATCCATCTATCCAATTTTTTCCGCTCATCCGGGGCCGTGTCGCGTGGGCATCAGTCTAAGCAGGGACTCCCAGACTTCCCTCACCCCAGAGACGTCCTCCAGCCCCCATCGGTGGGACCCCAAGGCGTTCCCAGGCCAGCCGAGAGATATAGTCCCTCCAGCATGTCCTGGGTCTTCTCCAGGGCCTCCTCCTGGTGTGACATGCCCGAAACACCTCCCTATGGAGGTGTCCAGGAGTCATCCTGAACAGATGCCCGCTGGACACCTCCCTATGGAGGTGTCCAGGAGTCATCCTGAACAGATGCCCGAGGCACTTCAGCTGGCTCCTCTCGATGTGGAGGAGTAGTGGCCCTACTTCGAGCTCCTCCCATGTGATGCTGTGATGGTGCTCCTCACCCTATCTCTAAGGGAGCGCCCAGCCAGGAAACCCATTTCAACCACTTGTATCCGCGATCTTGTCCTTTTGGTCATTGCCCAAAGCTCATGACCATAGGTGAGGGTAGGAACGTAGATTGATCAGTAAATCGAGAGCTTTGCCTTTCGGCTCAGCTCCTTCTTTACCACAACAGTCAACACAGCGCCCGCATCACTGCAGATGCTACACCAATCCTCCTGTCAATCTCATGCTCCATCCTTCCCTCACTCGTGAACAAGACTCCGAGATACTTGAACTCCTCCACTTGAGGCAAGTACTCACCACCCACCCGAAAAGGGCAAGCCACCTTTTTCCGGTCGAGAACCATGGCTTCTGATTTGGAGGAGCTGATTCTCATTCCAGCCACTTCACACTCAGCTGCAAACCGCCCCAGTGCCTGCTGCAGGCCCTGGCTCGATGAAGCCATCAGGATAACATCATCCACAAACAACAGAGATGAGATCCTGTGGTTCCCAAACCGGACCCCCTCCAGCCTCTGACTGCATCTAGAAATTCTGTCCATAAAAACAATGAACAGAACCGGTGACAAAGGGCAGCCCTGGCGGAGTCCAACATGCACTGGGAACAGGTCTGACTTACTGCTGGCAATGCACACACATCCTGCTCCGGTCATACAGGGACCAGACAGCCCTAAACAAAGGGCCCCGGACCCTGTACTCCCAGAACACCCCACACAGGACATAATGAGGGACATGGTCAAATGCCTTCTCCAGAACCACAATGTACATGTGGACTGGTTGGGCAAACTGCCATGAACCCTCGTGGACCCAGTGGAGAATATAGAGCTGGTCCAGTATCCACAACCGGGACAAAAACCACATTGCTCCTCCTGAATCCAAGGTTCGACTATCGGTCAGATTCTCCTCTCCAGTACCCTGGAATAGACCTTACCGGGAAGGCTGAGCAGTGTGATTCCCCTGTAATTGGAACATACCCTCTGGTCCCCCTTCTAAAACAGAGGGACCACCACCCCGGTCTGTCATTCCACAGGCACTGTCCTCGACGACCACGCGATGTTGCAGAGACGTGTCAGCCAAGACAGCCCCACAACATCCAGAGACTTGAGGTACTCAGGACAGATCTCGTCCACCCCCAGAGCCTTGCCACCGAGGAGCTTGCCAACCACCTCAGTGACTTCAGCTAGGGTGATAGGTGATCCAACTCTGGGTCCCCAGTCTCTGCTTCCTCCTCGGAAGACATGACGGTGGGATTGAGGAGATCCTCAAAGTATTCCTTCCACTGTCTGACAACATCCCCAGTCAACATCAGCAGCTCTCCGCCGGCACTGTAAACAGTGTTGGTGAAGCACTGCTTCCCCTTCCTGAGGCATCGGACGGTTTGGCAGAATCTCTTTGAGGTTGACCGATAATCCTCCTCCGTGGCCTCCCCGAACTTCTACCAACCCTGAGTTTTTGCCTCTAAGATGGCGCAAGCCGCGGCACGCTTGGCCCGCCGGTACTCGTCAGCTGCCTCAGGAGTCCCACAAGCCAACAAGGCTTGATAGGTCTCTTCAGCCTGACGGCATCCCTTACTTCTGGTGTCCACCACCGAGTTCGGGGGTTGCTGCTGCGACAAGCACCGCAGACCTTACGACCACAGCTACGAGCAGCCGCATCAACAATAGAGGCGGAGAACATGGCCCACTTGGAATGCATGTCCCCAGCCTCCCCCAGGATCTGGGAAAAGCTCTCCTCGAGGTGTGAGTTGAAAGCCCCCCTGACAGAGGGCTCTGCCAGACGTTCCCAACAGACCCTCACGATACACTTGGGTCTGCCAGGTCTGTCCAGCTTCCTCCTCCACCAACGGATCCAATTCACCACCAGGTGGTGATGAGGTTGACAGCTTTGCCTCTCTCTTCATGTCCAAGACACATGGCTGGAGATTAGATTACACGACAACAAAGTCAATCATTGATCTCTGACCTAGGGTGTCCTGGTGCCACGTGCATTGATGGACACCCTTGTGCTCAAACATGGTGTTTGTTATGGACAAACTGTGACTAGCACAGAAGTCCAATAATAGAACACTACTTGGGTTCAGATCAGGGAGGCTGTTCTTCCCGATCACCCCCCTCCAGGTGTCACTGTCGTTGCCCACGTGGGCACTGAAGTCCCCCAGTAAAACAATAGAGTCCCCAGTCGGTGCACTGTCTAGTACCCCTCCCAGGGACTCCAAGAAGGCCGGGTACTCTGCACTGCTGTTTGGCTTGTAGGCCAGCACAACAATGAGAAACTTGTCTCCCCCCAGGGACATGACCCTCTCGTTCACCGGGGTGAACTCTAACACGTGGTGGCTGAGCTGTGGTGCAATAAGCAAGCCCACACCAGCTCGCTGCCTCTGTGGAGGTGAGGCTGACTATATCTAGCCGGTAATGCTCAACCTCCCGCACAAGCTCAGGCTCCTTCCCCCCCAGTGAGGTGACATACAATGTTCCCAGAGCCAGGCTCCATGTCCGGAGATCCGGTCATCGAGGTCCCCAGAGAGCAGCGAGAGAGAGCAGAGAGAGCGGAGAGAGCAGAGAGAGAGCAGGGAGAGCAGAGAGAGAGCTGGGAGAGCAGAGAGAGAGAGAGAGCAGAGAAAGCAGAAAGAGCAGTGAGAGCAGGGGAGAGCAGAGAGAGAGCTGGGAGAGCAGAGAGAGAGCAGAGATAGCAGAAAGAGCAAGAAAAAGCAGAGAAAGAGCAGAGAGAGAGCAGGGAGAGCAGAGAGAGAGCTAGAGAGCAGGAGAGAGAGCAGGGAGAGCAGAGAGAGAGCTGGGAGAGCAGAGAGAGAGCTGGGAGAGCAGAGAGAGAGCAGAGAAAAAGCAGAGAAAGAGCAGAGAGAGAGCAGGGAGAGCAGAAAGAGAGCAGAGAGAGAAGAGAAAGAGACCAGAGAGAGCAGAGAGAGCAGAGAGAGCAGACGGTGAGCCCAGGCTGTCATCTGTCAGCCATCTGAAGGGGAAATTAATAAAAACATTAAAATTGCCATTTTTAGAGTGCTGGTGAAAACAGTGTTGTCAGAGCAGTGTCCATAGTCCACACACACACTCACACTCTCACACACACACATGCACACACAGTACACACACACACACACACTCACTCTCACACACACCACACACACACACACACACACACACAGTGACAATAAACAAGAGATTCATTTTGGTCAATTTGGCCCACGCCTAATGTGTATGCAAATTACGGTCACTACAGTAGAACCTCTCTGTCCTAACACATTAAAGCAGACCTATTCTGCAAAATCCACTGTTCAGAGCTTTTACCTATGTGATAGCTGTTTCTCCTCACTATTTGCTTACAGAGATTTGAGCATATTTGAGCAATCTTTAATCTCTTATTTTCAAGACGCTATTACTGATCAATCCCCGTTTTTACTGCCACCGGTACATAGTCACTGCTCTGTACTTACTTTGTTCTCCAATTTTATTTTCTCAATTGGCGATATAGGATTCAGCAGCATTGCTTAGTCAATTGGTACAAAACGGAAAAAAATCTGCTACTTGCTAGCGTGATCTGCAGCTATCCATCGGAGGTGCCACCAGCTGCAGGGCTCTTTATTGTGATGGCGTTATTGTGAAGGGAACATGGTGATCTAAATATGTTATGCAGTTAATACCCCATAGAAGTGTAATGTCCCCTCTTTAATACCCCATATAAGTGAAATACCCCCTCTTTAACAGCCCATAGAAGTGAAATACCCCCTTTTTAATACCCCATAGAAGTGAAATACCCCTTCTTTAATACCCAAAAGAAGTGAAATACCCCCTCTTTAACACTACATAGAAGTGATATACACCCTCTTTAAGTGCAATTTTAACATTCGTAGTTATGTTTTTATTTCTTATCTGACCATGTGTATGGGTTGTTGTGAGGCAAAGTCCAAGTAACATCATGTGGACAGCACCCCCCTCCATGCTCGCCGTGTCCGGTGTTCCTCATGCATTTAGATGACCCCATTACACACACTTCATCTGGGTGCACACATGAAACTACATTTGTCCCACTCCCTGTTCTATTTGACCTGCTCTCTTTTTCATTTAGTTTGTCCTTGTCTTGGATGCAGGACAATGCCTCACCCCAGTGTCCACAAGCTCAGATGGAATCGCAGCCCCGTTCTCTATAATAGCATTTTAGCAGATCTGCTGAGAGGCTTTGTACAAGGCTGTATAAAGGAGACCTGTGGTGTAAAATCAACTTGTATCAACTTTTAATTTGTTTGTTCAAAGTTGTATTTTGAATGATGCTTGGATAATCCTGTATATAGTCTATAGGCCAGACAAAATAGACTTTTCTGAGTTTCAGCAGTATCACTATTTCAGCAGTATCACAGTTATCAGCCTTTGAACTGTACAAACCCTATGTTGAAAAATGTACTTTTGACACAGGTCCATATTTTGGTTTAGGCCATGTGCCATGTAATGATTTAATGTGTTTCGTATTATTTTAAAGATAACAGCCTTGCCTTTCATTTAAGCGCAATTGTGATGGTCTCTGACAATAACCATGGTAACCATAGCTTTTCAAAATGTCACATGAGAACATGTTTTCACCATTTTTTTACTTCTTTTTACCCTGACACCTCTAGGAACACGACAGAAATTTGTGATATTAAATTACTCAGTAGAATTAAATGATTCAGAAAATGTATAATATGTCTTTACTGTTTCAAAGCAGGGCCGCACAGCAAGCCGCAAAGTACAAGAGGAGCTAGAACTAAGCCTATATCTACTGGTTCATTGGGTCTAATGGTTGATAGAGTCTAGATTTTTGTTTTTTATTTAAGTAAAATAGTCTTATTTTCAATAAAGTAGTATTATCTTTTTTTTCTATTTCATGAATTACAAATATATGTAAGATTAAATAGGCAAACACCACTCACATAGCAATGCTATCAGACCTATCACTACTAATGTTTACAAAAGTTTGTCTGAAACTGAATAGTATTATCATAGCAATGCTATCAGACCTATCACTACTAATGTTTACAAAAGTTTGTCTGAAACTGAAATAGTATTATTCAATAATCATATCAGCTGAATAAGTGTAAACAGCATGTAGTCATGGCTCTACAACCAACTCAAATGAACACAAACACAAAGATGCTAATATTTAGGACAAGAATTAATTAAAAGTTCTCATGATTTTTGTGAGTTCACAAACTCTTGAGAATCTGTTTTGAACAGCTCTGGCTGAATCGTTTGCATATGCTTGGTCACAAACTGGCACAAACTGACCAGTGGTTTGTGAGGAAGACAGTGCTAATTTAAGCAAACATGGCAACGCCAACAGACATACTTCAGCCTATTTGAGTAGAAATACAATTTTATTTTTGAAAAACATGCAGAGGGAAGCGTTTTGTGCATTAGTGAAGGGGCAAGACGCCTGTACTTCTCTCAACTCGATTTAACTAAAGTTAGAATTTTTGTCTTGTTCTGCTGTTGTGACACCTCGACCAACGTCAGTGTCAAATGCCCCGATCATTGGTTCCAAACGCTTTCAGCTAGCACCTTCCCAGATTTATGTGTAAAACTCTATTCAGAGGGCGAGACCCAGGTTATTGGTTTCCCCCATCAACCCAAAACTTGCACCAAAGGTCAAATCCTCCATCTAAGATAGTCCTGACTAAGTCTAGCAAGATCTGGAGATGAGTCCTCAAGCGCTGTGAGACAGTAGCTTTCTACTCCTGACAGGTTGCCTCAGCTGCTCTGGTTGAAGGATGGGTCAAATGCAGAGAATGAATTTAATGAATTTAATGTAAGTATACCTTACCATTAACATTAGGGTTAAGGTACATTTTATGGATCCCCGAGGCAAATTTGTGCTCTGCATTTGACCCATCCTTTAATACCACCTGTCAGACACCTCTATGGATGACTCTTTCATATATTCACTTCATTCCCTCCTCTTATATGTTCAGACCACTTCAATATAACCTCCAAATTGCTTTCTCCAAAACATGGCCTCATGAACCTCATCAGTACACAATAGTAGTACTTGCCGTTGTTGCTAAGAGCCACCTCTACATTCAACTCTACAGTCTACAGCTCTCCTTACCACTGCACAACTCTGTTTGATTGCACCTTCCACCTGATCCTGGACTTCTAAGGCTTTTTATGTCGGAATCATCTCTGCTCCATGCCACATGGGGACCTTACAACATTACAGATTTTAAAATATATTAAAATTCCAGACATTCATTTCATTTATGTATGTCATTCTGCGTTGACTCTGGAGAACGTCCATCTTCCTTCTCATTGACCTGGTGCCACATGTCTACTCCCATGTTTACAAGGAAAGAGGCAATCAGTGAAATGTTGGATGATTGATCCTGGGGTGAGCAAACAATTTTCACTGAGGGAAGCATGTTAAATTGGGGCGACAGTGGCTCAGTGGTTAGAGCACCCATCCACCAACTCGAAGGTTTTATTCCCGCTCTGACCAAGTTCTGTCATTGTGTCCTTAGGCAAAACACTTCACCCAGTATGAATGAATGTGAGTGTGTGAATGATTGGTGGCGGTCAGAGGGGCCAATGGTGCGGATTAGCAGACTCGCCCCAGGGCAGGGTTAGAGGTAGGATGTACAGTGTAGCTCTTCAAGAGGCTTCGACAAAGCCTGAAAAATACATTACAAGTGTATTTATATTAGAATCGGCTGGCTGGTCAATACAGTGGATCATTCCGATGGATGCATTTTTGAAATGTTTTTTTTTTATTTTTTGCAAACATCAGTATTTACAAGATGGAGTGCATATTTACAAGCAAGAAAGGAACATTAAGTGGATATACAAAAGTGAGGGAAATATAGGATGCAAGACAGAGGTTTGTAGTAAGGTACTTGTTAAAGTAAAGGGAGAAATGCAACCGTAAATGTCATAATGATAATGAAAAACAACAAAACGTCATGATAAACACATACATATAGACACATACATACATAATAATGTATCATACACACATACATGCATATATATCCATAGAACAGTAAATAATTTATAACTGTGTTCTGCTGACAGAACCAGACAGATCTCAGAGCCAGACCCACCCCAAATATACCCAAGGACCACCCTGGGATGAGACTCCACGACCCGTCCTTCCTATCTTGCACTTTGTCCCATTTCCCATGTGTTTTCCTAAAGTGTGTATTGCATTAAAATAAGCTTACCCTAGTCTTGACTGTGTACATAATTGTATTATTTCTTCTTTATTTCATTTTTTTTTTTACCTTCCCCATGTCTGCCATAAACTGTGTAATGTATTAAAAAGTGTGTGTGCGTTTATATATATGCATTTGATTGTACCTTTAATAAGGCTTAGAACATTGATTTTAAGTCTGCATCACAATGCAATGTTTGTGGTTGAGCTAACAGTGGTAAAATTGCATACGTTTGACATAAAAAGCACTGCCTATAATCATTTGGGCCAATTCAGCAAGAAGCCTGAGGGCAACAAAAATGGGTCTGAGGGCCGCAGTTGAGAGGATTCTAAATACGATTCAGTAAATTAGGTGGTAATGAAATAAAAAAAAAAACAACAAAAAAACAAACAGGTACAGGGGCAATAATGAGGCAAGACAATATTACTTGTTGTAGGTTTAGAATCAGTGCTGGTAATACCTGCCAAGGTTGCACTGGCAACTCCTCCAGGATAGCGCCTTCATACATGTCATTGGCAGAATGTCTCCAGGACACAGGCAGGTGCTGTGGGAGACCTGGGCAGGGATGTAGAGGGTCCACAGCACATCAACAGGACCAGTATCTGCTCATGTGTGCAACAAAATGCCCACCTCCTGCTGACCACAGATCTTATGAGGGGGATTTAAGGCTCAATGTCTTCTAATGGCCTTTGTCTTCACTGTCCGACACAGTGAGGACAGTGGACGTCCATTTGCATTCTCCATGAAAGACAGAATTGTCTTCTTTTCTCCTGAGCTCTGTGCTTTTCACAGATGGGAGAGGTTCACCCTGAGCATATGCGACAGTCACATGTAGAGAACATGCTAATGTGACATCATTCAGACTGAGCATTTTAGTGGTGGGTCAGTGGTGGTCTGGGGAGGCCTATCCAAGAAGGAAAGCACAGGTCCCTGTGGGCTGCAATTCATCAGGATGAAATCTTCAGGCCAATGGGTGACCCTAATCTGATGTGTGGGTCCTGGGTCCTCTGGGAGCACCACAATGTCCAGCTTGAGAATACTCTCACGCTGGACATACTGGCACTTCCTGGACGATGAAGAGAGTGGTAGAGAGAGAGTAGAGTAGTCCAATAACTGGCCCCATGCTCTTCTGACCTGAAGGGAATAGGTGTTTGGCCCTTCTGGTGTTACAGATTGGACCTCAGATTGTCCAGAAGCTCAGTAATGCTCTGGTCCAAATGTGGTAGAACACCCTTGTGCACAGAAGCACATGGGAGCAATACAAATTGTGATACCCTTAGGTACACATATCTGTGTTCATTTAATTGCAGACTGTTGCTGGGTCTCTTTTACAACCATCTTAACCAATTGGATCAAAGTTCCAAACATTTAGCTGGTCATCAGATTATTCAGACTGAGTAATAAAAGGCAAAATGAGAAATGCATAGGCAAGAGTCTTAGCAGGGTCATTCAGATTTTCTGAAGACTTCCAACTTCTTTGAGGGAATCTCAAGCCAAACCATTCCAAGCCAAATTGGCTGCCTGTCTCCTTTTTTTAGCTGCTTGCATCCATCTGTCTTTTAGATCCTTGGTGTTGGAGCTTAGATCGTCAGATCAAGAGCTTTGCATCTCATTCTTTCTTCACCACAACAGTCCGATACAGTGAGCGCATCACTGCAGATGCTGCACCAATCTCATGTCTCCATCCTTCACTCACTTGTAAACAAAATACCAAGATACTTGAACTCCACCACTTGGGGCAGGGACTAGTACCAAGATCAAAATATCTCTTTAAACACTGTGGGAAGTATACCAGGGCAGACACTGGATTGGACAGGCAAGAGTGTAGGACTAACAAGAGAGACATTTTAGCAGCAAGATAGATGTTCTCAGGAGTCAAGATGAGCTATAGAAGGACGGGTCAAATTCAGAGGACAAATTTATCCTCAGGGGTCAGTACAGTCTACCTTGAACGTAACCTTACATCAAAGAGGCCAGACTAAAGTTGTTTGGTAAAGTGTAAGGTGGCTCGGAGGAAGACCAAAATGGAGATTTATGGATGAAAGTGTTATCTATGGACAAGCACACACCAACCAGTGAAGGAACATGTGGCTAATGGTGAATGTGCCACATATTAGTAGAAAGAACATGTGATGGGTTTGGAAAGGACATGATCATTCACATAGAACTCATGGACAACGATTAATATGCATGCATATATGTAAATAATTAGTTACAGAAAATTGGCTTAACAAATCACAACCCAGCAAAGACTGCTTATGACTGTAAACATGTAAATGTAATTCTTGTCCCAAATATTAGCATCTTTGTGTTTGTGTTCATTTGAGTTGGTTGTAGAGCCATGACTACATGCTGTTTACACTTATTCAGCTTTAATGATTATTGAATAATACTATTTCAGTTTCAGACAAACTTTTGTAAACATTAGTAGTGATAGGTCTGATAGCATTGCTATGTGAGTGGTGTTTGCCTATTTAATCTTACATAAATTTGTAATTTATGAAGATGTCTTAGCCAGAGAAAATAAATGGTTTGAGAGGGGAGCTAAAGAAGCAATTTTTGTTAGGAAAGACAATCCTTCCTTGAACAGGAATGGGTACCTCAGACAATAGCTGTTTACAGTTTCAGTGTAGTTAGCTCCTCCCTTCAGATAGATATAAGGCAGTGTCCACCAGTAATCTGACCAGAACTGAAGAAGCAGCTTGGATGAGCAGCGTCTTCACTCTTACAACTTTTTGTCCAGTTGACAGAACTAACTTTGTCTTTTACTACTTTATGAAATAGAAAAAAATAACACTATTTTATTGAAAATAAGATTATTTTACTTAAAATAAAACAAAAACATCTAATCAAATAGACTTTTCTTTGGCAGAAGTATTGCTGTACTGTCTAGTGATGTGATGTCTGCGAATGAGTCAGCTCTTTTGAACGGTTCCTTAAGGTGAATGACTGAATGAACTGAATCTTTTTCTTTCTAGTTTTTATGCATTTTTAAACTGATTAATGCTGAACCAACACAAGAATCAGCACAGAAGCAGAGCAGGCAACACAAGTGAGAGATTGTGCACAAAAAACACATTTGTCATCATAATAATAGTTATGGTTTTTATTTTTATTTATTTATTTGGTTGGGACATTGCGCGTTAATGAACAAACATGATTTAATATGAGCGTAAACACGCCGGATTATAGCCAAAGGCTAATTTCCATCCGTTGTCCCAAAGGCTGGGGTCACAAAAGGGTCAAAACATTAATAATTAAAAAAATAACAATAATAATAAAATTGCACACTACACTCATTGCACATTCCACTCATTACACAGTCCACTCATTACACAGTTCCCATTATTGCACCATCCAAGATATTGCACATTCCAATCACTGCACAGTTCCCATAATTGCACATTACATTCATTGCACAGTTCCCATTGTTGCACCATACAAAGTATTGCACATTCTATTGTTTACACAGTCCTCATATGATATGATCCCAAATATGTAAAGCAATGTTTTAATTCGACTATGCATAATTCCAAAGGGTAAACACTCCCACTCTCAGTTTGAACCATTTTAAACAAATCCTAGTCTTGGTCATTTCTCTTTGATTAGTTTGTGATAAAATGAGTTTGAACCATTTTAAACAAATCCTAGTCTTGGTCATTTCTCTTTGATTAGTTTGTGGATAAAATGAGTTCTCACATTGGCTTTTGTCATATAAATAAATATAAAAAGAGCCAGTCTTTTGAACTCTTATGAGCTCTTTTTTATTTTTATATTTTATATTTAAAGGGCTTAAAGGGTTTAGATTTATTCTAGTCATAATAACTGACACTATCCCAGACACTTAATTCTCTGTCATGGTGCATTTTCAAAAGTGACAAAAGTAGGTGGAGAGTGGAGAACTACGATGAAACCACTGCATGATCCCAGACAGTTATTTCTGTGTCACTGTGTAATATCACATCCAGGGTAATGTAACAGCAACTAGCACACTAACAGTGCACCTCCTGATTCTCAGACAATAAAACATAAAATTAAACTATAAAGACTATACAGTTAAATGCAGACAGCACGCAGCAAACTTATTTTGACGTCAAGATCTGCTCATACAATATATTTGTATTGGGCAAGACACATTTTGCTCAAATACATAGAAAGATAATTGGGTACAGGGCCTTTTCACCAAAAATATTGAAGTGAAGAAAAGACAGGAGACAAGATGAATGTCAGAAACTTTATTAATCGATGTGACACAGTTGAGAGAAGAGAGAGTAAAAATACCTTACACAGTGCCAAAGTCTGTACAAAGTATAGGATCATGAACAAATAAAACTGACAGAGAAAAATAGCAAAAGACGAAGTCTAAATCTGTCAATGGGACAAATCGTTGTAGGAGTGAAGACGTTTTGCTGCTCATCCAAGCCGCTTCTTCAGTTCTAGTCAGATTGCTGGTGGACACTGCCTACTTTTCGCTGCCCACCCAAGCCGCTTCTTCAGCCGCTTCTAGGCAGTGTCCACCAGCAATCTGACTAGAACTGAAGAAGCGGCTTGGATGAGCAGCGAAACGTTTTCACTCCTACAACGATTTGTCCAGTTGACAGATTTAGACTTCGTCTTTTGCTATGGATCAGACCTGGACGACTGAGGGACTACACAGATAACAGAGAAAAGGTGCACTGGCACAGTGACATTCAGGTACGTACAACCTTGAGGCCCGGACAAATACTGCCATGCTAAAACATGGATGCTAGTTTTTTAGAGATTGGTTAATTTACTTCTATGGGGTATTAACTCAGGTTTGTCAAGGTGCTGTGTACAGCTTTGTATCATGTTTTTGTATATTTTTGAAGAATTGTTGTGTGGGAGCATGGATGACATAGGTTTGTGGGTGGAGCCTTGGACAGAATCTTACAGCTAACCATAAGGAGGGTTCAGACAGGGCCCAGGAAAGATCGCCAAATTACTAAACCTTGCATGGGACGATAAAAAACCAGGAAAACATCAGCCAGTAATGACGAAAACATCAGCCAGTAATGACAGATCTAACCTTAGGATGGGACGATAAAAAACCAGGAAAACATCAGCCAGTAATGACACAACCATTTTAAAATCTCAATAAGTTGATGTCTAAAACATAAGTGGGTAGAGTAACCTAAAGGTCTACCCGAGTAAGAATACTGTTCCTTCAAAGTAATATTAGTTAAGTAGAAGTACAAAGAATGGTCAAAGGAATTATTTAATTAACAGTAAAAAACATATTTGTAATACCCAATAGTAATTGTTAAAGTAACTATCTGGGCAAAACATCAGATAATATAATTAATTGTAACTGGTAGTGCAAAACATTAAATAATGCATTTTTTAAGGATAGACACAAAAATTAGAAAAACTAAATCATATCTGAAGGAGCAGTGCAGAAACACAAATGTTCAAATCATTTCATATTGTTACATAAAGCTCAAGTCAGTTGTAGCTGCACTACATTTGTAGTACAGTACTGTTACTTGAGTTTATTACTCAAGTAAGAGTACTGTTATTCTGTCCAATATATTAGTATAGTAAGAGTACTGTTATACTGCCCAATGTATTACTCAAGTAAGGTACACTGTAACCTGCACATAGATAATGTTTTAAACCCAATCACAAACAATGTTTTAAATGTTCTTATTTATATGGATTTTACTCAACAAGACACCAGCCAAGTCACAGGAGACACACTCTGGACTTTGTCATCACCTATGGCCTGTCCACTAATGTGTCCTTTGTTGTTGACTTGGCTGTGTCTGACCACTGCTGTGTGGGTTTTTTTTTTAATCACTAGTTTTATACAGCAGGAGACCTCTGTAAGAACTGTGAGGAAGCACCAGTGGCTGCACATTTTATTGAAGTTTTAGAAAACCTTTCTCCACTTGTTTTGCCTGCCCCCTGTGATTTTATTGTTGACCATTTTAACAGTAAGCTTCAGTCTGCCTTTGGCCAGGTTGCCCCACTGACATGTGTAAAGACTCATGCCAAACCCATACTTTGGCTAAGATCTGTACCTCACTATCTTCAAAGGAGTGGTTAGTGTCTTTGAGATGGAGATGTATAGCAGACTGGGATCCAGAAAGCTCTCGGCAGGAGTGGTTAGTGTCTTTGAGATGGAGATGTATAGCAGACTGGGATCCAGAAGAGCTCTCGCGATGGTGTTGGTACATTCTCTCATGGAGTGGCTGTTTAATTTCTCCAATGTTACGCTCACTGCAGTCTTCACTACACTGAATGGAGTAGACCACATTACTTTGTTTATAGCTCAGAGTTTTGTCCTTTGGGTGAACCAGGTTCTGTCTTAAAGTGTTTGAAATAGACTGGGATTTCATGCGGTCTGAAAATCCTCTGAAGGTTTTCAGACACACCAGCTGTGTAGGAAATAGTTATACCTTTTCTCATAGGTTCAGATTCACTGTTGTCCTGTTTTTAGCTCTTTTTAGATCTACTGAAGGCCCACTTTGGATATCCACAAACAGAAAAAGCTTCTCCATGTGTTGTTCTTTTCTGTCTGTGCTTGTAGGAACCACTTGAACCCTGTGTTGTAATGTTCAAATAACCACATTACACCAGTTTTAAGATCACTGTATTGGCTTCCCGTGTGTTTCAGGATCAATTTTAAAGTTTATTTACTGTTTTTTTAATGTCTTAATGGTCTTGGGCCTTCTTATCATTCAGAACTGCTTTTATCCTGTAAACTATCGTGGACCCTGCACTCCTGCGAGAGGTCCGGGATCATTTTGAATTGCGGAGTCTGTAAAGTATTCCCCTAGACGATGTTTGTGCATTTTTAGTAGTGCGTGCAAGATTTGGCCCCGTTCGCGCCAAGAAGCCGACCTAGTGACCTACTTTTGCTTTTTGTGAATGGGCGTGACGTAGAGACCGTAGTTGCCGGTATGCGTCAGCTGAAGCTCATTGATTGGGAGCGCGCCGGTGGACGCGGCGTGGCGCGCCTGTACTTTTTGTTGTGGCGGTTTTTCCACGCGTTTAAGCGCGCGTTTCAAAGGTGAGTGAAGTTGTCTCGTGCACATTTTCTGTCGTTTAGCGATCAATGCCCTCTTGTTAGGCTGTAGAGGTGTCGCTCATTTGGGCCTCACCTGTTTTTTTGTTGGTTTTTTTTTTGTGTGTCGTGGGGAGCGG
>JACM01048906.1:0-14888 GCA_000787095.1 Periophthalmodon schlosseri | reverse complement strand
GGCTCGGGCATCTGTTCCGGATGCTCCGTGGACACCTCCCTACAGAGGTGTTCCGGGCATGTCCCACCGTGAGGAGGTCCCAGGGAAGACCCAGGACACACTGGAGGGACTATGTCTCTCAGCTGGCCTGGGAACGCCTTGGGGTCCCACCGGAGTAGCTGGAGGACGTGTCTGGGGTGAGGGAAGTCTGGGAGTCCCTGCTTAGTCTGCTGCCCCCGCGACCTGGCCCCAGATAAACGGAAGAAAAGGATGGATGGATGGTTATTTTATGTATGTATCTATCTATCTTTATTTACACAGGGAGACCCAATGAGTGACTCAGACTTTTTTTCATGAGTTCCCTGTTAAAATACAGAAAAATAATTATTAATCATGAATCCAAGTGTCTTCTTTTTGTAATAAATATTGAACCAATGAGATTTTGCCATATTAAAACATATAGTTGCTCTAAACTGGTTAGAGCTGGTACAGAAACAGAACGTGGAGCACATAACTCCACCTGCTCGTACCTCATCAGAATAATGTTCCGTCTTTAGGGGTTGTACGACACTATAACATCTACTCATTATTTGTGCTAAAGTTCCTCGTCTCGTCCCTGAGCCGCCCCATATCAGCAGAAAACCTTTAAAAAAAACACAAACTGTGCATTCCGTTACAGTATATCCATCCTATCAGTCCCATGTCGGAGCTGATGGATGAGGGCCGCTGTTGTCCTGATGTCACCCGAATAAGAGCCTCCAGACCTGGGGAGGCTCCGCGCGACTCTCTCCTGAACAAACTCATGGTAAAAAAGCAGCTTATTGATCCTTTGTTCCCTTTTAAAGCTAATTATCCAGTCCGCCGCCAGTTCCCGTTATCGATGTCCTGCTTTTCATCCAGGCTCGTCACTAGGGCCAGTTCCTAAAAAAGCCCTCGTGATCGTCAAGAGACACAATGGGACGCTTCAGAACGGCTCAAACGCACACGACCACGCGACGTTGAGGGACATTTTATTAAAAGTTTACACCGTTTTATAATAGTGGCTTAGATTATGAGATTTTGTTTTGTAAAACCAAGCAACTGCAGCTACTAAAACCATCGCCAACCTCACTGAAGTATCATCTTGAGCTAAAAACACTGTGGGAAAAAGTGTTTTGCCCAAGGACACAACTATAATTGCAATGCTGGAAGTGCCAACCCTTCTAAACAACTCCACCTCCTGAGCTACTGCAAACTTACAACTTGGCGAGGATCGATTTAGGATTTAAGTCTCAGAAACTGTTAATATGCTGAGAAATTAGACATGCACAGAATAGTGAGGCTTGAGAATGGAACATAAACAGATCACTTCTATTGAGCAGGTTTTGTGGGAACTATAACATTTTGTTGCCAGAAGTGAATTTAAATCAGACCAATTCTTCAAACTGTTGTGTTCAGATCTTTATCCATGTTCTAGTCGTTTCTTCTCATTGAGCCTCTGAAGTTGTCTTTGGAGTGATTCATGTCTGACGAAATCTTTAATCTCTTATTTTAAAGACGCCATTTTGACGATCTACCCCCGTTTAACCTCCACCGGTACACGCCCACTGTGACACGCCCACTGTGAAGTACACGCCCACTGTGAGGTACATGCCCACTGTGACACGCCCACTGCGACGTACACGCCCACTGTGATGTACGCGCCCACTATGACACGCCCACTGTGAGGTACACGCCCACTGTGGTGTACACACTTCCTTCTCCAGTTTTATTTTCTTAATCGTTGATACTCGTAGGATTCGTCGCGTCGTCATTTTGGTACAAATGAATAAAAATGTGCTGCTCTAGTGTGATGTGCAGCTGTCCATAGGGGGCGCCGACAGCATGCGGCGCTTTGTTGTGATGACGTTTACGGTGACGTCAGCTCCCACTGGGCACTGCAGTTTTTTAACGCGGAAGTCAGCGGATTTGTTTCTTTTATGAAGTGGTTTTAGATGAATATTGTGATTTAAATGTGTAAATTATAACATAATGATCCACAGGGGTCAGAGGTCAGATCTATAGACACACATATAGGACAATGGGGCTGATTTAAAGGAACTAATGTTTTGTTCCAGTTCAGATGTGTCATAAAAACAGCTCTTAGGGTCACAATGAATAGAGTAATCACGTATAAAGTAACAGTGGTGCGTTGTTATTATGCTAGTTGTTGTTAGCAGTGGTGTGATGGTTGTATAAAGCACTTATAGACTCACTGTGGTGAAGGAGGACGCTAGCATGAGAACAGAGCTTTAAATCAGGCTACAGCTTCAGCCCAACGTCCTGATCACACGACTATAGACTCTACCCATAAAGAGACCTGCAAATGGAAACGCTCGGCCGATATGCAGATTACCATGGCTACGGTGAAGTAATCCAGACTCAAAATGAGGGTGGTGACCTACAATTAACAAAAGACATGCATCCATCAGACTCCAGGAAGACGCCTTAAATGTGTTTAATACAAGCTCCCTCTAAAAATAGTCCCATAACGCTCCGTCACTCTGCGCAGACAAAGACATGATTTATTCAGCATAACCTCATAACTATAAAGGCGCGTATGGACAAAACGCCCTTCACACAACCTCTTTAGACATAAATTGGCGGGGTCCTTCCATAACAAACAGCTGCATTATGGGTAGAGAAGGTGTGTTGTGAATGCGGACTGGCAGCGGGCGACGGGAGGAGGACCGCACTTGTTTATTGAAATAATGAAGGGACATTCATCTGTTCCGATGGTTTGATAAAGCGCGGCCAGAGATTCGCCCGGAACGCTAATGGATTAGAATTTAATATGGGAGCTCGGATTTTATTAAAGCAAGTGTCCCTCAGGAAAATCTTTGGCAGGGGGCGGCGGCAAACAAGACCGGCAGACTCGTGTGCGCTCTGTGCCCTCTGCGGGGTCATGTGATCTCTGCAGGGTCATGTGCCCTCTGCGGGGTCATGTGCCCTCTGCGGGGTCATGTGATCTCTGTGGGTGATCTCTGCGGGGTCATGTGCCCTCTGCGGGGTCATGTGATCTCTGCGGGGTCATGTGATCTCTTAGACCGTATATATATATATATATATATAAATGGACATAGCTAACGCGTAGCCACCGCTAGTCTTAAATGTTCGTATTAACCCTCTACATGATCCTGGGGTTTTTATTTCACTATTGTGTCTGTAAATCAAGATATGAACATTAATAACAGACAAATCAGGCGCCTTCTACTTCTACCCTCCCCCCCTCCTCCCCCCTTCACCTCATGCCGACTGACGCCACTACTACACTTCATTTGGACATTTTCAAGTTCCTTGACAGTTCTGTTGGCACACACCCGTCCTCCTCCCTCTCCCCCTCTCCCTCCTCCTCTCTCTTCCCTCTCATCCTCCCTCCCTCCTCCTCCCTTCTCCCGTTACTCGCTCCTCTCTCTCTCTCTCTCTCTCTCCTCCTCCCTGTCCTCTTTCCTCCTCTCCCTCAATCTCTCCTTCCTTTCCTCTCTATTGCCATGCACAGAAGTGATTGATTTGCTTTCTCCTGTGAGTGATGATAAGCCACAAACTCTTTAAGATGGCCGCCGCCGCCGCCGCCGCCGCATCCTAAGAGCACGTTTGCCTGATCCGCCTCGTGTGCACTCGCTCCTCTTGATGTGGAAACTTCCCCGACCAGGATTCATCAAGTGCCGTCCCATATAAAGGCGCACTTGAGTTTAAGCTAGTTTGAACTGTACATGGTTGTGCTAATGCTAATGCTAATGCTAATGCTAACGTCTCTAGTCAAGAACTTGCGTGGACTGATGAGAGCGGACACAGTAATTGTTGGAATTTGCTTTGTTTGAACGAAGTCTCCGGCTGAGTGATTAGACGGAGAATGGGACTGTGCAGCTGCCAGCGCAGAACGAACGAAACACACGGAAACGGATCAATGTTTACAACATGGAGGCGCATCTTTACACGTGACAAAGAAACGGGAAGCGGACAAACAAAAGTGAGGAAACATGCGACACGAGACAGAGGTTTGTCAAAGTAAAGACAGAGACACAACCAGAAAAGTCATAATGATGACGGCAATGGAAAAAACAAAACAAAAACAAAAACAAAACAACACTTTATAATAAACACAAACACACACACAGACACACACAGACACACACAGAGACACACACACACACAGAAACACACAGAGAGAAACACACACATACACACACAGAAACACACAGAGAGAAACACACACACAGACACACACACACAAGTAAAAAATATATGGAAATTATTTTTGCTGTGGGTTTTATTTAATTTTTTTTTCTAATGGAAGAATAAACAAACCTGTTAATCAATAAATACAAGAAACCTACAACACCTGCACATTTTAAGGTATAATATTCGGTATAATCAGGCTCTGTACCTGATTTTACGGTTTTAAAAAGTGAAAAAACAGGACTAGTTTAAACGGTTTACTGTGGTCCAAGGTTATTGTACATTCTGAGCGTTCTCATTATTCACCACGATGAGTTAATAAGCACTTTTCACAATTTTCAGTGGCCAGAACAAAGTGTTGCGTCACAGCAATGCTAACAACAACTAGCAAGCTAACGCGCTAACACTTTCCACTTGGATGCAGACAGTGCACAGCTGACTTATTTTGACCTGAAAAGCTGCTTATACAATAGATCTGCTCTGGAGCAAGACGCGCTCGGCTCAGATACATCTGCAGTGATGGGAGAATACTTTGGGTATTCAGTATTGTGTAACACATTTTCAAATTAAAATGGATTTTGTAAACGGAGTCCGTTACATGGGCCAGTCAGAGTACTGCATTCTGAATACTCAATACTTTTACACAAAGTTGCATTATATTATGTATTTATTTTGAGCTGATTAACGAACACACTTGATACATTTCACATATTTTTCCTTATTTAACCTCGAAAAGGTGTATGTGGTGTAAAAAACATGATCTAAATGAATGCAGAACATACAGGGCAACAAAAATAATGATGTCTAATTAGAGACGAAACATCTGACCTGCCTCACCACAAGAGCTGGGTTTTCTTTGTCTCACTAATTCTGTGCAGTTCACATATAGACTGTTTATATAAATGGACATAGCTAACCTGTTAGCCGCCGCGCTCAAATAGGAAGAGATCATGGGCGCACTTCTGGCTCCGTTGACTACCCCCTCTCTGCTGGCTGTCAGACTCGTCATTTTGGTCTTAAATGTTCGTATTAACCCTCTACATGATCCTGGGGTTTTTATTTCACTATTGTGTCTGTAAATCAACATATGAACATTAATAACAGACGAATCAGGCGCCTTCTTTCCCCGAGGTCACTCCCGCTAGAGTTAGCAACAGGTTTGATTGACAGCGTTGCTAAGTGCCTGCACTGCATGGAGCCAATCAACAGCCTCACTCCTGATTGGCTCTTTGGTTGCTACGATACTCGCTGTCAGAATTCCAAATATGGAACTCTGCTCCAAATCGCCCCTATATCTGCTCTGGCCTCGATGAGCTTCATTTGGAGCCGAACGCTGTGGTGACGTCACACTCACTCAGTCACTTCTTTACAGTCTGTGGTTCACAGCCAAAATGACATGAACAGGTACGTCATGTATTCTTTTTAATTTAGAAAAGTAACTGTAATCTGAATACCACCAATTGAAAGAGTAACTGTACCAGATTACAGTTACTCAGAGTATTTTTGGTACATGTTTTCAGTTACTTCCCAACACTGGACATCAGAGACAGGGCCTTTAATTCACAAAACGTCAAATATGTCATAACTTAAGCCCTGTGATTTTTAACTGAACTTCAGTGATGTTACTGTTCAAAATTCCACTTTGTCTGGGGCAAACAAACAAAACAAAAAGATGTAGATTAGAAAAAGATATTTAATCTCTTGCAATTAAAGGCAGTGCTCCCCGTTCATTTGTATGAGGCGTCGTCTGCTTCAGTTTATTAAATCATAATTGTCTCGTTTCAATCAGATAGATCCATAATTATGAAACAAATGAGATCAAAATGACGACAACAGGTTTTGAATGAGCGCCGTTCCAAAACGTCCTTCAGGGCGGCGATATCCAGCAAGGTCCATCATACCTTCTATTAACATATGCAAATCACATTTAGTCACATTTAATCTGGCCCGGCGTCTTTCAAAACGGCACCCGCCATCTCACCGGCATCACACCGCACGGGCAGAATGGTAAAGTCCCGACGATTTAGCCGAGATTTTCATTTGAACTGACACAAATGCCAAAGAAGTGGAGACAGGGGCCACGGCGCAGGTCCATCCCAGAGCCCTGAGTGACCCCTTTTATGCAGCAGGTCATTTACTCCGGTGAAATGGAAGCTGTTTGGGGGAAGGTCACAGAAATACACATGATTTGGAGTTTAGTTTGGTCGTTTTGAAGCAAACCAGGCATGGCTATTTGAATGTCAGGACACGAGAAGGAGACGGGGTTTAAACGCAGAGCTGCTGCAGAGATGGTCACACTATAGTTACTGTGGTCACAAGAGTCCACTGAGCTTTTGGACCCACTCAGGTTTTTTTATTATAAGAGGATAATTATGAGGTATTTCTATTTCTAAATATAGGTCCGATTACATGAGTCACTATTATCCCATTTCATATCCATATACAGTGTATTCAGAATCTAAGAACCTTGATTAGATCTTTTTTTACCACCCTTCCTGTAAAACTGCTTTTGTAATTAAAACTCTGTGTTTGAATGTCGGCTAATCCCACGTGTATCTCTTGGAAGTAAACAGGGAATATGCCTCCAGGACAGTAAAATGGTAAAACTGTTTTTTGTGTTAATTCCATAGTTGATACTTGGAAGATATTGACTTCAGATGAAAGTTTACAAAAAAATAAAAAGTGACTTTGGGTTCTTTCCGACAGCTTAATGTGCAGAAGTAAACACTCTATGACCTATGATCATGGTCAGGGACTGAGGGTCAGGCACAGAATCCACGACAAAATTCAGAACCTTAAGACTTTTATTTAACCAAAAAATGCTCAAAATTAACAGTAACTTTGGCCCATGGAAGAGGTCAAACTAACACAATGTCTGACGGAACAAAACCCACTCGCTGCTAAACAACTTCTACAAGCATCTAATTTATGTTCTAAGACGGGTGGGATTTAATACGTTTTCTTCTTCTTACTCCTTTTTGAGCTTAAATAAGAAATAATCTGTGAATTGGACATTAAGTGTGTTCATTAATCTGCTTGAAATAAACAAATGAAATGAACACATGACAAAGCAGCTTCTAGAATAGATCTGTAGAGGGTCAGACGCTGGGCTCAAACACTTCAGCCGTGATGGACGAACACTTTGAAAATGTCTTTTGTTACATGGGCCAATCACAGTACTGTATTCTTAATATTATGCAACTCTGTGGAAAAAAGTACCCAGAGTTTTGTTTATTTCAAGCAGATTAATGAACTCACTTAATAAACATTTCACATATTTTTCCTTACACTCAAAAAGGTGTTTATAGTGTAAAACATGATATAATTATTGTGTTTGTTCTGTTTTCATTTATGTCTAATTAGAGACAAAAACAAAAAAAATCACAGCTGCCTCACCACAAGAGCTGAGTTTTCTTTATCCTCACTGATTCTGTGCAGTTCATTAACCTGCTCAAAAATAAATAAATAAATAAATGAACTGAACACAAGACAGACCTGACCTCACAGTGACACACGGGGACTTTTAAACTGGCTGAATGAAATATATTCATAATAAATACATAAATAAACTGAACTCCAGTCAAACCAGGACTTCCATTCTCACAGTGAAGAGACTGTTCTAGATTTTGGGAGTTTTAACTTTCAGACACATCACTAAATGAACGTGTTATTTTTACCTTCTACTTTACACTTTATTCAAAAACTTTGCTTCAAAAATCTGCCATTCCTAAACCCTGCATGTCCCATTCTTCTTTAATTACTTCGATTCCACAAAACAAAAATCACCTCTCTGGGCTGGATCTGCCTCGGAAGCTTCCTCAAACACCCAAATCTCTCCTCACACTCGGAGTCATTTACAATTCGCTCGGAAAAATCCCTTTAAATCCATCTGATCTTTGAATAATGACAAAGGTTCTCCCCAATCGGCAACGTTTCCAAAGTGGGAGTGAGCCGTGTGCTTTCCTGATCGCTTTACAAATTGCCTCGCGGTGAACTCTGACCTTTTCCCATGTTCCCTCCTCTTTTCCGCTTTGAATATTCTTTCTGGATCAGCGGTTACATGAGTTTGCGGTTCCGGATCATCCTGCGAGTGCTGATGCTTTAAGATGAGAGGGACGGGCCTTTAATACGATCAGAGGCGCAGAACATATGGAGCTGCAGACTGAAGGCGCAATATGGAACATTTATGATCGTCTCCATGGAGATCGTATCGCTTTGCCTAAAGAGGTTTCAAAGTGTGGCATTACATTTCTATCTTCATAGAGACAAGCAGGTGTCAGATCTGTGGAGAGGCGAGCCCACTCAAAGTAAGAAGTATGTTTTTTCAAGGTATTTTGTGCCAATAAAAACACCTAGAACTGCATAAAAGTGTAATGCGGAACATTTAATTCAAAGCAACAATATCACCATGGAGATAAGTAGAGGAACAGACCACCCCACTACAAAAGTTACATAGTGCACCGTTAAAGGGATGTTAGCATTAAAGGCACTGCGTAACATTTATGGAGGAGAGTGCGCCACCTGCTTGTCATTTTGCTTTGCTGTAATAAACTTCTCCATCTTCGCTGAGTCAAGCGCATGAGTTACATGTCAGATCTGCGGAAAGGCGCCCCTGCTCAAGTGGGTGAAACTAAAAACAAATCAGATTTTCTTTTACGCAAATATCAGCAGCAACGACTCCGACATGCTAACTGCTATCGCTAACAAGTGACGCTCATTGCTGCGCGAGAGACAGCCATGGTGCGGAATATAAATAATCGTCTGGCTCATGTCTTGACGTAGCTATGGAAATAAAATAATAAAACATAATAATAAAAAGATTCCCACAGAGAGACATGGCGACACACAAACACCTTTAATGCCAACCCACTTGTGCTGCGCCCCGCTGCGTCTGGCTCCGTGTTTTATTAGAGAGTGACGAGTCTATGGAGGGGAGACAGATTAGGTTTACGTAAACTCCGCTTCTAAATGTGGCTCTTTGATCAGATTGGTGACAGACAGGAGTCGTGCAGGTGAAAGGTGGAATATAGACGTGCTTACATAAGACTGTAATTCACTCGTTCTGACGCTGTGTCTATCCATCCTGCAGATCCATATGAAGGTGAAGGTCTCATTAATTAGCATAGCCCTATGCTAACAGACACATGACCTCTCTACGATGAAAAGATATAGTGATGATATTGTAAGAGTAAAGTTCACATCATGAGCAGTTTGGACAAAATACAAACAAGGAGGTACATCTGACTTTTTCCAAAAAAAAAACAAAAAAAAAAAAACGAAAAAAATTAAAACAAAAACTATTTATGTATTTATATAATTGTAATTAACTCTAAAGACCTTAAACACATTTATGTAAAATGGACAGCTTTGACCTTTCCCCATGTCCATGTTATACACCTGGAGTTGTATTTTGTTTCATTAATGTATATCTTTAATGTGGGGAAACTGGACACCCTAAAGTACTGACCACTGCCCCATGGCCCTCGCCGCCTTTGTCCAAACATTAAGACTGAAAAAGAAACAACTTCTGCACAACGTGATTCAAGCCAATGGTCAAGTCAAAATGTCCATGATTAAATCAATTCAATTTATTTTTCTATGTTTTTTCAGCGTCACTTTTATAGACAAGATTTTTCTGATTTCGTCAATATTATGCAGATGGAAAAAGGCTGTTTTACAGGTTTGGTTTATATGTGAACAAAAGCTCTTGGTCCAATAAGACTCTGAGGTGGGCAGGGAACAACACTGAAATGTGCTGTCACGATTCTCATGGCCAAAATAAGTGCGATTAACCATAATATCACGATAATGAGTCACTGACAGTTCAAAAATGTTGTGGATATGAATAATTATAATTTTAATATTATGAGTAAGTTCCATTGAATTGTACTTTGTTATGAGTGAAAACTGCAGTGATCTAGAGAAATCTTTAGGGCTGAGCAGGTTTGTTCTGTACATTCTGTGATATAAACGCAAACATTTTCTTGTTGGCGATTCTCACAATTATATAAATGTCCCACGAACAATTATTGTCGACCTTTTAACCACGATAAACCAGAAAACTGTTTATAGTCCCGTCCCTCTTCCAGGGTTCCTTACAGCAGAGCTGGAGGCTGCACTGGCATTGTCCACTGTGACTCTCTGGTCAGACAGAGGTCGTTGTCCGGCGTGACTCTCTGGTCAGACAGAGGTCGTTGTCCGGCGTGACTCTCTGGTCAGGTAGAAGTCATTGTCCGGTGTGACTCTCTGGTCAGGTAGAAGTCATTGTCCACTGTGACTCTCTGGTCAGACAGAGGTCGTTGTCCGGCGTGACTCTCTGGTCAGACAGAGGTCGTTGTCCGGCGTGACTCTCTGGTCAGACAGAGGTCGTTGTCCGGCGTGACTCTCTGGTCAGACAGAGGTCGTTGTCCGGCGTGACTCTCTGGTCAGACAGAGGTCGTTGTCCGGCGTGACTCTCTGGTCAGACAGAGGTCGTTGTCCGGCGTGACTCTCTGGTCAGACAGAGGTCGTTGTCCGGCGTGACTCTCTGGTCAGACAGAGGTCGTTGTCCGGCGTGACTCTCTGGTCAGACAGAGGTCGTTGTCCGGCGTGACTCTCTGGTCAGACAGAGGTCGTTGTCCGGCGTGACTCTCTGGTCAGACAGAGGTCGTTGTCCGGCGTGACTCTCTGGTCAGACAGAGGTCGTTGTCCGGCGTGACTCTCTGGTCAGGTAGAAGTCATTGTCCACTGTGACTCTCTGGTCAGGTAGAAGTCATTGTCCAGGCGAGACTGTTTTTTCAGGGTTAAGGAGCAGGTCATTAATGTGCATATGATGAAGGTTATAATTCTGCCTCTTCTCTTAATATACATTTTATGATGATTATTTATGTTTTGATTTGTCGTATTGTGATTTTAATGTCTTTCTTCTTCTGTAAAACACTTTGAATCACTTTGTACCAATTGTGCTGTACAAATGAACTTGCCTGTTTTTATGTCCTTCACACAGGCACTTCATTAGTCTCCTCGAGTCTGATCTGGTTTCATTGAGAAGTCCAGCTGTGTGTCGTCAGCAGAGCAGTGGAAGTTATGTCATGTTTCCTAATGATATTACGTAAAAGGAGTATATAAAGTGCCAACAGGAGCAGAAGCGCCTACAAACACAAAGCTTACATGCAACCTCTCTGTTTGACTGTCACAAACCCAGAACACTTGTAACATCACTCTTTTGCCCCAGTCTGGCAACCCAACCCACACCATTTTCATCCCATTTGTTCACTCTCCATTAAAACATTTTTCATTCTTCAATAAAGAAAAAAAAAAAAGCTAACAAAACAAATACTCTAGAGGAATTTGATCAGCGCTAACGGCGTCTCCGAGGGTTAGTTTTGGGTTTAATGACGGTCACATTAAGAAGCGAGGAGGGAGTCACATCCTTCTGTCTATCTCCCCTGAGTCTGAGGCCTGACTCCGCCTCTGCATCAGACGCTGGTGATGGATGACTTCATTAAGCTGAAAGACCATGAGTGAGAGCCTTTTATTGTTTGCTCTCAATGGTTTATGGCAAAAACTCTTGAATTATTGTATTAAAAGCAGTCTCCTTGTGGAAGTCAAACAGTTATAATTTAAACATTTAGAGCTGAAGTAAATATCGCCACATTTCGGCACATTTTGGAGGAGGGACGCATTGATCCAGCCCCTGATTCCAGTTCAGTCCTGATATCGATGTCGATCCTATAACCTCATATCTGTGTAATCCCTCAATCGTCCAGATCTGACCCAGAGTAAAAGAAAGAATCTACTTCTGTCTACACTCTTCCTCTTCACTATAACCCAATACTCGATGTCAAACGATACCAGTGTAGGGACTGAACCGAGCATCTACTTCCTTAAAACAAACAACTGTAGCTGTTGTTTATGCCTCAGGTAACAACAGAACAACTTTATATACATAAAAGTTCAAACATTATGAGACTTTCTGGGCCAACTTTAGTAAATTGGATATAGGATATTGGCTGAATTTATAACTGAAAGCCAATATCCAATCAAGTTTTTGTTTTTTTTCTGTATCAGAACCACAGACTGTTTAAAGAAGTGAGTGTGACGTCACCACAGCGTTCGGCTCCAGTCAAATGAAGCTCATCGAGGCCGGAGCAGTTATAGGGACGATTTGGAGCCGAGTTCCATATTTGGAATTCCGACCGCGAGTATCATAGTCGTCCATGTTTGAGAGCTAGCTTATGCGCTGCTGTGAACAGAGATTACCAGTATTGGACGGATGCATCGCTATTTTGGAGTGAAACAGAGATGACACTCAAAAATAAGTGACTGTAATTGCAAAGACAAAGGGGCTATTCACCTTGACTAAAGACCACTCTAAGCTCCAGTTCCATGTATTGAGCAGTACCTGGCAACCACCTGAGGACTGACTCATTCCAGGAAGCCAAGGTTTCTCCAGAATCCATTCACCTGCTGTAACTCATTCTCGCTCTCAGGGTCCGGATGCCAGAACAGTGGAAAATACATGGTAGCTTCAAAATGTTATGGTTTAAACTGAAAATTCTGAAACTGTGAGACTAAAACTAGAGATAGAAAAATGTAGGTCAAAGTTAGCGAGGTAATAGCATTGGACAAACGTGTACAAAATGAATGGAAATAATGTCCAAAATGTGATAAGATAAAAAGTGAAAATAAAAATGAGAGGTTTGAAAACTCCAAACTGAACGGTCTGACCTGTTCTGTAAAGAGCTTTTCTTCTCCTGTTTCTTGGCCGCGGCTTTGAGCTGCAGCAGACGTCAGACTCAGCCTTCAGCTACATTAGTGTCACTTTTTCTTTTATGTTCTGGCTCATGTAGGAACTCACACGGTGTGCGTTTAACCAGGGCAAAAGTGAACTCAAAACCTATGGCTACATGGGACTTTTGAATGTGTCTAAAAAACACTCAAGGACAGCCTCATCAAACTGTCACTCTTCTTTTGTGTTTGGCCTAAAATGTTCCATATTATGGCCTTAAATAATAAATCTAGCATTTATTTAAAGGTCCATATGACTCTATTCTCTGATCTGTTCTAATGTTGTTTCCTCATCACAAACAGACCTGGAGAGCTGAGTTCTTCTCTCAAACAGAAAATACTCTGTTCCACCTTGTGATGTCATCGTGTAGTAATACAAGAAGTGCTCCTCTGTGTTTTTAAACTCCACACACCTTCACTAGAATCATTTGGATGATTTCAGTCCTGGAATTTCCAATCTCTACTGAACTAAAGGTAAAAGGAGCTGTTAACTTGAAAACTACCACTTCATGACATCACAAGGTGCAACAGAGCATTTTGAGCTTTGGAGATGTAGACAGGCTAATAATAAAGTATAAATAAATACTCAAACATGTGTGAATGAAACAAAACACGGCTCCAGGTGTGTTTTTCAGGAGGTATTATACGTTGGCTTAGAGCTCAGTCCATTACAGGTGTTATTTCTTTCAAAGTCCCTTAAAAACACGAGCTCTTAGAGTGAGATTCGTGCCGGGTAAAGACACTGTATCTCCATGGAGACAAACCGGCGACGGCCCTTTCACACATATCACATATTTAAAGAAACGCAGCCCCTTTACATCATTCTTTGCTTTTAGGTTTTGTTTGAAATGAGAAAACAGCTGCTACAGTTACCAACAGGCTATAAATAAATCCCATTCACGCTCAGGCCTGGCTCAAAAAAACAAACAGACCGAACTCACGAAGCTTAAAATACACAACCCTCATCACTTGGAACTACAACTTTTAGCAGATATATTCACCGGAACAATCCAAGCCGTCCATCACACGCGTTTGCATGCTAGTTTACAACAACATTTAGCCGTCCATCACGCGCGTTAGCATGCTAGTTTACAACAACATTTAGCCGTCCATCACGCGCGTTAGCATGCTAGTTTACAACAACATTTAGCCGTCCATCCCGCGCGTTAGCATGCTAGTTTACAACAACATTTAGCCGTCCATCACGCGCGTTAGCATGCTAGTTTACAACAACATTTAGCCGTCCATCACGCGCGTTAGCATGCTAGTTTACAACAACACTGAAGAAGCAGCCCGTTTATCTCCGTCCCATTCTCACAGCAGCCTGAGATCTGACCAGCACTAGCCCCGTCTTAAACCCCTTGGATATCAACCGGCTCCACAGCAGGCCACGTCGCTTCAGTGCCTTGCTCAAGGGCATCCCAGCACTAATTATCTAACAAGGGAGAAGCTAAAGTTAAAATGGGCGTCAAACAGCTTTTGTGCTTGTGATCCTGACGCCCTCTCTCTGTTTTGTAATGTCTTTTTCCTGCAGCTTTGCCTCTTGTCATCCGTTTTCCTATTTTATTCTGCCTTTTTTTCATTCTGTTCCTTCTTCCTCTCCATCTGCATTACGATTTTAATAATTCCCTCAGTCGTGCTGCCATGTTGGAATTTTCCTCTCATCTAATGGCAGGAGCCTTGAAGCAGTGGTTCTGGCAGCGTTGAATTCTGACATAGTTTTCAAATTATTCTTCATATCACAGTGATGTAGTGTCAAAAATATACTTTCAAACTGGAGAGACTTTTGCCTGGTTCCGAGTCCACGATTCTATCTCCAAATGTACAAGAACTTTGTGTCCCAAAAGTTGAAAAATTCAAACTAAAACCAAATGATTATTTATTTTATTTATTTTTTTATTTGTTCTAATCTTATTTCATTTATAATAATAATAATAATAATA